>JAQRGC011833441.1:0-11016 GCA_028659135.1 Plantago lanceolata
TGAAATTAAGCTTTCATTAATTAATTAGGCCTATGTAGGACTATATTTGTGATGGTCATTTTCAAAAGGCTGCAAAAATATCCGACAAATACACATGTTTACTAATGTCCTATGGTTCTAGTTTCCAGTAGTACGATAATGATTCATCGAATCAAATCAAATATGGTCCTCAAAGATGATTACAGTGGTACTTAGTACTACTGTTAATAAAGTAATTAATCATATAAATTGAAGATATGGAATGAGAGTAGTACAGTAATTAACTACTCCTATGTAGTAGAAGAACTGTAGAAGTATGATGTTAGTGCGAAAGTGGTGGAGCCTGGCAGACATAAATGGCATAAATGAGTAAAGGGAAAGAAAGAGAAAGGCGAAGTGGTTTGCTCTCTCGTTTTCAGGGAAGAAGAACAACACCACCAAACTCACAATAAGGTCCTTTTGATTTGACACCTTTCTGTTTCTTCTTTATCAAACTCTTTCATCAAATAAGTATCTGTTCAATTCGATCAACATTTTATTAACTGAATTGAATTGAACTATAAATTTAAACTAATTAAATTTGAACTGAACTAAATCGAATGGAACTGAACTAAATTGAATTGAAATTAAGTTGAACCGACCAGAACCTAACTGTTCCCGTTAACGAATTAAATGTTGGTATATCATGTGACTCTTATTTTAAATTTGAAAGTCTTAATTGAACAAAATGTGGAACGATTTTCTTTGTCGTGTATATCCTTCAACAAGGGCGTGCAATTTTACCTTTTTTAATGATTGGTATTATATTGTTTTATCGTATATATCCGTTAACAAGGACGTGCAATTTTACTTTTTTTATTGATACATATTATATTGTTTGTCGTGTATGTCGTGCAATTTTGCTTTTTTATTTGTATGTAGTATAGTGTTTGTCGTATATATCCATCAATAGAAACAATTAACTCCTTTTTCTTTTCTAGAAAAGAAACCTTCGAATCTCAAATAATTTGAAACTACAAGATTAAAGTATCTTCCAACAAAAAAAAAATGAAATGTGTTAAAACGACGAGATAAACACTGGTGTGTTTTAATAGAAACCCTTACTGCAGAAAGATACCTAATGTCATTTTGTAATGATTTCACAAAGGCCAGTCAATTACCCTCAATTATAACTTTACTCCAACACTCCAACCAGCTGACAGATCAATTTCATGCCAAACACTGTCGCAAAAGCTTCCGCCACCTCCGGAATAACTTAAGTTATGGTACATTCCCACGTCGCCACGCTAACACATCTCTATCAGATTAATAACTACGAACATGAATCAGTCGTTATGATTTATAATGTAGCGAAAATTAGAAAACTAAAATGTGGTGTACTAGTATTCAATTGCTTCATTGCATGATAAAGGATTATAAAAGTTCCATTGACCATATATTCTTTTTTTTTTTTTTTTTTTTTGAGAAACCATTGACCATATCTTCAACCTGACCAAAAAAATTTGAAATATTTTGTGCACATGAAAGTATTGAATTCAAAGTCGACCGGGTCGGCGAAACCCGGACCATAGGCTTGCACAGGGTCGAATCATAATTACACGCGTGGCACGTGTTTAATTAAGACCCAATTGTTAGCTAAATCAGACCAACAAGCAAACCAGTAATAAATTAAAGTCGAAATTCATCACATTAATAAATAAACATTTCATTTCAATTGTAAATGTAAAATCTCACTAAACAAAACCAAAAACCAAACGAAGAAGAAGAAGAAAACAGAGCAGCAAAACCTTTGCTCTGTAATTTTTCCGATAATTTACCAGCTGCCGGAGGTGAGAAGGTATTCGGAATTTGATATTCAAAGGTAAAGGAAAGTCGCTGTTAGCTTTTTTTTTTGATTTATCGATGTAATTTGTTCAAATTTTGCCTTGAATTGTTTGTTTGTATGGTGATTAATTCGAATTTGATGGCGTTTTTGCAATTGACGTGAATCTGTATTGTATTGAGGGTTTTAATTGAGGTTTGAATTTGAAATGGTTTGCATTTTGAGGTGGAGTGTGTGAATTTGAATTAGGGTTTTAATTAAGGTTTGGTTTTAATCGTAATTGATTAACAAAACCTAGATGTGGTTACTTTTTACTGGAATGTTGGGTTTTGCTTTTGTGTGAAACCAAATGCTATTTTTTTATTGTTTTTTAATTTGGGAAATGTTTTCTGTGATGTAATTGTTGATCAATTTTAATCTGTTTTGTGTCCAGGATTTTGGTGGAGTGAGTTCTGGAACCAGACCTGTTTGTTATTTTTGCTCTTGCGGCATTGGGTGTTCTGATGTGGTAAGGCTGGTTTATACTGTCTGCTGTGTAGTTTTTGAATTTTATTGTTTGTGTGTGCAGCTTTTGGGTTGTGATTGGTGCTTTCGGAGTAATTGAATTTATCGTGTTGTGGGTGTTTTTGATTGATCAATTGAACACGGTGTCATGGTTTTCTTTCCATTTGCACGTGATCTTGTGGTATTTTGTGTTTTCTGTGCTCGTAGGGTTTCGCGGTTGTGTTATTATTAATGATTATGTGAAAAACATGCTGTTGATTTTATGCGAAGTCATCGTGTTTTTGTTTTTCTCGTCTATGTGTTTTAAAAGAAGTGTCGTATTATGTCTTCTCTTACGGAGTGATTGTCCTTGGACAATCATTTTGCAAGTATCGATGAAAATTAGACTATAGTGTTCTCTCTAATGCTTCTGAGGCCGTGAAGTAAGTCATACTTGAGAGTTTTCTTATTGCTCAACTAAAACGAATTCCCTCATTGGCTGGATAACTGTTGCTCTATAGTTGTCCTTATTTCTTTTACTCTTGATGTTTGTTTGCTCTCTTTATCTGTGCAAACCTCATGCTAGAGAATTTGCTGTGATGTGCCTCACATGTAACATGCTAGTGAATTCTGTATCTACTAAGTTATACTCCAGTATCTTAAGAAGTTGCTCGTGTACTGCATTCATGATCACTTGTTGGTCCATCTATTGCAGTGCGATGTTGTTTGTTTGCTACATTAATGCTTGCAAGCCTTTACATGATCTGCATCCCATGTAAAGAACACGTGTCAGTAAATACTTTGCTGGCAGATTACATTCTTGAACCTTTTTTCTTATGAAATCATGTCTCTAATTTATCACCTACTACTGTGTCCAATCAAATGTTTACTGCATTAGTGACCAACATATTAAGCATACACAAGATGAATGGCTTTGAACAGCGGAAAAAAAGTTGTAGCGAATACCTTCACATCCTATTTGTTACTAGCTTTTTGCACCGTTTTGGGTATTTCTACCTAGTGCATATGCAAACATACTGAACTGGTTTACTATATTTCAGTACTCTCTCGGTGTCATCCCATCTCCTATCTCAAACTTTCTTTACTAATTTATTGTTTAGATAATCTAGTTAATGCTACACTACTAAGCACTTCTTCCACGAGAAAGGAAGTTGCATCACCATTTATATGTAGCATGTTGTTTTAGAGAAAAATCCTGTCTTTTTTTAGCCAGATAAGGATATAAGTCATGGTATTCAGATATGATGTATTCCTGGTGATAGATGGTCCTTTTATATGCTTACCATCTGTCTAGTGTCCGTTTTTAAAGATATTTTGAAATATTTATGTTATAACATTTCTCGGCTTAACATGTTTGCAGGTTTTGTAACAACTAAATTTCATAAAGCAGCAGTTAGTTGCAGTTTTGAGCTTTATTGGAATATGACATTCGACGACTTCTTTACCTCGACCGAGAGAAATAATGGATTCACAGCCCCTTCTCGAGTGCGAGAACTTATAGATGTATTGCAAAATGAGAAGGATAGCGATGTCAAGATTGTTGGCGACTCAACCAGGCAATGGTCTGCAGTTGCAAGTGCCATTGCTGCAACTGACAACAAAGATTGCCTTGAGATATTCATTCAGTTAGATGGCCTTAATTTCCTTGACAAATGGTTGAAGGAAGCCCAGAGATTTAGCAAGAACACAAGCGACAGCTTTCTGGAGGAGTCCATTACCCAATTGCTTCATGCACTTAAAAAGTTGCCTGCTGACCATGAAAAACTGGTCGCTTCTGAGATCTGGGCAACCATTGAGGATCTCTTTGTTCACAATAGTTCCAAGGTACAGGACAAAGCTCGAGAGCTTCATCAAATCTGGAAAAAGAACGCTGGCAGTGATGCACCTCTTGCAGATGTTGGAAAGATTGGAGCTTTGTCTAATCATGAAGTGGGAAGTACAGAAAGTATTGAGAGAGGTCTCATACGTTCAGAAGGGCCTGCCTCTCTTTCCAGGGAGGGGTCGGTTCAACAAAAGAACCAGGAATCAGCTGGTGATGATCCATTACAAGTTTCCAGTTCTGTGACTGCAAACAGCTTGAACAAAAGCTCCGAGCCTCCTGGTGGAGATGAAATATTGTCAGATCAAGTCGGCTCCCCTTCCTCAGCAAACTGTGCTATTAAGCCTCCTGTAAGCAATTCAATAGCTACAACATCTGTTGAATCATGCCATCCTGCTGTTTCTAATCAGGATGCCCCTGATTTTGCGGCCGACTGCCATCAGGCGGAGTTGCCTTCCAGTATTAATCAGACTACAAAGACTGGTGATTCAGCAGACAAGGACAACTCTCCTGAAGAATTTAACAAATCACAGGACAAACCTCTTTCCTCGTGTTCTGATACCACAGATGCAATGAAGTCTGAAAACAAATCTACTGAACCATTACTTTCCAACACTCTGGACAAAAATTCATGGGGAGTAGGTTCGCTGTATATTAATTCCAAGGAAACTAACACAGAAGGAAAGACTGCCATGGTTGATAATGGTTATCTGAACCAGTCAAGAAGTTCAAACACATTTAGTGCTACAGCCGGAGGTGATTATATGCATCAAATGTTGCGCAGGTCCTCAAGTAACGAGAAGACTTTGAAGAACCCTATAGATTTAGGAAGACTTTTATCGGGAACAGATGATGTTGTAAATGTCAACAGACACCTGAAGAATGGTGACAGTGATTTGGGAAGCAATTACAGTTTTGCCAAAAAAGAAACGGGTAGAGGATCTCATCGCATTGCCATTAGTTCTGATGAACTAGACTACGGGATTATAGATCCTCTAGATTTTGCTCGGCAAGTTGCCAATGAAGTAGAGAGAGAAGTTGTAGACTACAAGGAGCACAGTTGCAGTTCTTCCGAGAAAGTACTAGGAGGAAATGTAGAGAAGCTGCAAAATCCAGACACTGTGAGTAGTAAACAGCCATGTGGCAGTGAAGGCTCAGTTAAGGATGTGGGAAACAACTCAGTTTCTTCGGGTGAAGAATCTTCACCTATGCAGGAGGATTCTGCAACTAGCTCTGAAACCTTAGATGCTGAGCAGGCAAATGTAAGTCCAGATGTGGGGTCCTCTCAAATCACAGAGGCTGCTCAAATAGAAGTTCAAGTTGAAAAGGAGGTTGGTAATTTCGATCTTAATATGGATTTCTGCTCTGAAGAGAATGACCAACCTGCCATCCAATTTTCAGCACCTGTTTCTGTTGTTGCTGCTTCAAGAGCAACAGCTGCTCCTGTACAACCACCTGCTCCCTTGCACTTTGAGGGGAACCTTGGCTGGAAAGGTTCTGCTGCAACCAGTGCTTTTCGCCCAGCACCGCTTCGCCGGGCAGTTGAAAGTGAGAAAGAATTTTCAGTTGGTGGAAGCAGTAGCAGTTCTAAGCAACGACAGGTGTGTCTTGACTTTGATCTGAATGTTGCTGAAAGTGTTGAAGGGGAATCTGTTGTGGCTACAAATACAAAAAAATATGATTTAGGACTGGATTTGAATAATGCAAGTGAAGATCTTGGTCCATCAGAATTGCAGATAAGCCAGTTCTTTCCCCGAGGAAATGGCCATCAAAGTGGAACTCATTCTTGTTCATCTTCATCAACACAGCTATCTTTAAGGAATTTTGATCTGAATGGTCAGCCATCTTTTCTGAATGATTCTTCAGAACGTTCCTATTTAAGTAAATTATCTCAAAATCAGAATCACCCCGGAGGTATAAGATCAGATGACTCTGTGATATCCATAATGGGGACAAGAGTGCAGGTGAAGGGTAAAGATATAGTTTCTGAAACGCAGCCCTTGCTAAATGGCCGAACATCCGAGCTTGGATTTGATCTGAACTTGGGACGATCAGGCAACTTTTTGGGTATGGGATCAATGGTTCCTTATACCCACTCGCCATTTTACGGATATAATAACACAGGGCCCAATCCTGGGCCTGTTCCTGGGCATGCGTCTCCGTTGCCTTTCCCATCTACCTTATACGGATCTGGCGGATCGATCCCTTACATGGTTGATAATAGAGGAACACATGTCATCCCCCAGCTTGGGGGCTCTGTTCCTGCTCATCCACAGGCTTTCACTCAGCAGCCCTTTCTTATAAACATGGCCAATTCGACTCCTTCAAATGGGGTTGGGCCATCCCGGAGCACTTTTGACCTCAACTCTGGAATGATGGTGGAAAGTGGAAGTGGAAGTGGAAGTGGAGATCCTCCTGTTGGGTTTAGACAGTTCTTAAGCTCAGGTCATGTCAGGTCGATAGAGGAGCAGATGAGGTCCAACGGCCATGCCCATGCTCAACCCACTATAAGCTCAGTTGGTGGAAAGCGAAAAGAACCAGAAAATGGATGGGAAAATTACCCTGTGAGACATTATAACACTCCTCCATGGAAGTGAGTGTTTTTAGCCGGTTGCTTGAGATTAGTGCCGAGCAGAGCAGGGTAGCGGCGGGTTTACGGGAATAGCTAACCGAGGGAGAGTCACTGGCATATTGACGTAGAGAGGATGGAGGTAACTGGATACAAAACCTGAATAAGGAGGGGGTGGATGGGAGTTGATTATTGAGATAAGTTAGGTGTATTATTAACTGTTTCAAAGTCTTTTATTTTCTCATACTATATGTTTGGTTTTTGGTTTATGCTTTGATAGGAAGTACAGAAACTTTTCATATTTTAGTAGTGATTGTTTATGTTTCAGACTTCAGACTCAGAGACACCTAGAGTGAAAGTTCCTGTAAATATTTACTTCACTATATGCATGCTGCTGCTGTCATATTAATTCATTCACAGACAGTTTTGGTGGAACCGATTGGTACTCTTTTGTACTATCATTTGGAAGGCAAACTCATTTTCAGTTCGGTACTTCTGTACTGTTTTTTTCGGTTTTTCTATGCTACAACAACATGTGTCTCACGGTGATTTAAGAGTTGTACTATGATTGTACTTTGTGTTTAATATGCTGCATTGACACAATAAAGCATGTACAAAATCATACGGTACCAAAGAATGAACCTGTGAACAAATTGCATTTGCCATTTGATCTCTCGTCCTTTTCTACTACTGACGAGAGATCAAATGGCAATTCTATTTTTCTCTATAATCTGTACATCCGTGTTATTATTTGAATTTGTGAACACAAGAAACAACTTTTGCAAGCAATACCCATGTAAATGAAAGGATTCCTTTTCGGAAAAAAAGAAAATGTAAAATGAAATTATTATCGAAACAAATTCACATCATTTCAAGTGACGTGGATGATGTTGGACCACATCACCATTGCGATAGGAATTTTGGGAGAATGGACCATCTTTGGATTTCTATGGCGGTAATCTTTATGTTTACACTCTGAAATTCCTGATATTTTTGGAGAGTAAATATGATGAGTGATAATTTATTTTTTATTGGCTCGTTCGATTCTATTCTGACCAATTTATGTATATTCATCAATATTGGCCTTTCTCACACTTTTTCAACCCAATCGTCTGGTTCGATTCAATTCAATCTAATTGGTTGTTGATAGCATTTGTTCATTTTATTCCTATTGAAATATATTACAATGCTTTATGAATCATTTTAACCCTTGGAGCTCTTGTGGATCATTTAAACAAATTAATGAATAAAATTTGCTCCACATGCAAAGTGCTTAGCTCGGTGCTCCGACCGGTTCATTTCAATAACTATAATCGGTTTTATAAGGCACCGAGTTCGATTTATGATTTTATCCTAAATGGTTTATGTATGTTCCACAATGAACGTCTTTCTTACACTTCTTTAACGCTCAATGGTTCGGTCTGGTTCATTCCACCCATCTTTATTCCTGGCACCGATTTTTGTCGGGAACTTTAAACAAATTAATATATAAATTTGTTTCACATATACGTGCACCGCGTTAATCGTGGTACTCAAACTCTCGTGTGTGTGTGTGTGCGCGCACGCGCATGCATATATGTATATGTCTCAATAGAACAAAAGCTGATTATCCTAATGATTTTCTTACTTATTTCTCAAGGTTAGTGTTGCTCCTTGTCATCGGTGTCAAATGTCTTGTGTTTTTTACATTGATTTTTCTTGTTGAACTTGAGAACTCACCGGTCATGCAACCATGTACCAACCACAAGTCGGATCAAGAAAATGATCAAGCTTCCCAAGTAAACTAATTAAACTCAAGCCCATATTGTAATTGGTTTGTATCGCGCGCGATGCCCACAACAAAAGCGCTCCGGGCATGCATCTTTTATGACGGATGAAATCTCTCTAAATATCACCTGAAACGCTAGTCTAGTAGCATTCTCAGTGAAGTTCAACGTACTCGGGATTACTATGACTTCAACTGCAGCAGGCACATCTATAGATACTCTATAGATTGAATCCTCCCCAGCATTACTAAGAGTTCTTGTCACAATCTTGTTTCCTTTTTTTTTTCTTGTCAAGGAGGTAATAGACCTTTCTGTAACAACCAAAGACTCTGCGCTTGCAACTGCAATTATATATGTGTTGCAAAGTTGAAATCTACCGATATGATGATGCTCCAAAACTAAATTATCTAATAATAGTCGTACCATAGTAAATAAAATTTTGGAATATGTGTTGTCTCTATCCTTTATATCTCAATTTGCAAGGATTTTAGATAAGAAAATGTACGAATATTGAATTGGATATATGCACGGATTTGATAACAAAATAGTAAATATTGAATTGGAAATTTGCACGGATTTTTTTGAGTAATAAAATAGCATGGAAATCGAATTAGAAATTTACACGAATTTTAGATAAGAAAATAGTACAGAAATCGAACTAGAAATTTGCACGGATTTTGGTGTACCATGCCAGGTCTTCTTTCCTAAAGGTGCTTCTCCATGAGGTAATAGACCTTCTTGTAACTTCATTGGTTTGAACTAACTTGAATATTGGCAAAACACCAATCATAATTTATTTACCTACTTATTTTACATAACGTGTCTCCATCTTCTTTTGTAACAACTGGAGAAGTTTTATAATTGAAAGGTACCTCTCTAAGGTAATTGTCGACCACCACCACCCCCCCAATTGCACCTTGATTCTTCAGTGCATCAAACTTCTTCACTGCATCAGGATGTAGATCATGTTCACACACCAATATTTAATTTTCCCTTGACTTTCTCATCGACTAGAGCACCGGGGACATAGTTTCTGAACCGGAAACACGAAAAATTAACAAAATTATACATGATATCAATTTGGACTCATGATGGAACATGATCAGTGAAAGCCAAAGTTTTCTTTACCTTGCATAACATGAATTTGATCATGATTGTGCATCAATTAAGGAATAATCAGGAGAGTTCAAATCATAGAAGTTGATTCCTCCCCTGATCTAAAAGGCCATGAAAAACATAAAGTTACAACACTACAAAAGTTACAAACATACAATAAAATAACACTACTATAAAAATTTAATAATATACTTCAATAATTTTATTTCCCTCGAATACAAGGTGTGCCACATAATCTCAATCAATAGTTGTGGCAGCCACCGTCAAAATCAAAGGGACTGCATTCCTTACCGTCAAGGTGGAAGGGGCTCATATACCCTGTCGGGCATATCACATGGATGCCCTTCTCTACGGCATGAAATGCCCCGATGGTTACTTATCGGTGTGAAAGTTTAGCCAATCCATGTCCTTGTACATCGCCACTGACATAGGCATGCAATACATCAAATCCATCAAAAATAGCATCGTCAAATGCTTGGAGGATGTATGACCCTGGGCAGTCATCGGAATGTGGACATACCCGATACATAACTATTCTTGAACCTGTTGATCCCCTTCCGCAGTACTCTTAGCTAGACCATAAAAAGAGGCACCCGTCACTGCATGTCTAGCTGCAATCGATGCCTCATGCATACCGTGGCCACTATAATCCCTTGGGCTACTATTATCATAGTATCGCGCTCCGATAAACGCACTGTTAAGTTTTTCTTTTTTTATTTTGTCATTATTGTTATTTATTTATTTTAAAGAAAGGGAAATGATGGAAGGTATCAACCTTTCAGGTTTCATGTTTGCCTCTAATATACATCAACTTCGATTTATGCATGAATTATGACAGGAACATGAAAATTCCGGTACACTGCTCTTTATATGCTACTATCTATCCGGAGGATGTGATAATTTAATACAAGTGTAACATGTGTGCCCATGTTATTTTGGATCAAGTTATAAAGATTAAACATCTAAGATGTGAATATAATTCGTTGTTTCTACACATATAGCCTTTTGAAAAGTAACAAAGTAAATCAATTGATGGTTTCTTCATAGATAGCAGAGATGTGGTTGACATAAGATAAGTTAAGTTGGAATAATTAGTAGAAAAAACTATGCATATGAATTCTATAACGGTTACAGTTGGAGAAGGTAAAATTCACACCTTCCATGCATATCCCATTCCATTGTGGCAGGATTGGGCCCATATCATCATCCCTGAAACTTTCCGATTCTTGCCATATTCCTGCAAAGTCAGTTAACAAACGATCAATATTCAACACAGATAGAAAACAAAAATCATGGATGGTGCCAAGGATGATTACATGTATCTATAGGTGACTAGTGCATAGGCTTTGAGCTCATTCTGGCAACATCTTCATAATTCAGGAAGTCCCAAGAACGAGTGGTGTGCACTCGTAAAATGGGATCCGGAAACACAGAGACAACG
>JAQRGC011833811.1:0-13786 GCA_028659135.1 Plantago lanceolata
TGAGACCTCTGTTTTGGGATTACTTAGATAGGATTTGTAAGGAACCTCATATTCTATCTTAGTGAATTCAAGTCCTGGACTGGGCGAAATGGATTAGTTGAAGGATTACGCCACCTTCAGATACCACTATAAACTGTGTGTTATTTACTTCCTGCACTTACATTCAGCACTTTACATACTCTGTTTATCTATTACTGTTGCTTGTGTACTTAACTGAGTACTTATCTTAAAGTCTTCCGCTACTCTGACTGTTTAAGTACCAGCAACACTTTGTGCTTGCTGAGAAATCTGCATTAGACTTCAAAAAGTTTTAAAGACTATTCACCCCCCTCTAGTCTTTAACCTAGTTGTCTAAGGGACCAACAAAATATAAGCTGGTGCGATGACTCTGGCAGGCCGCCTGGTGTGCTAGGCAGGCCGCCTGACAGGGGCAAAGAATTGCCCGCCTTTTCCACCTCTCCAAATCTCTGGAAATTGACCTTGGCACGTCTTGGGACCCAGAAGCTTGGTATTTTGTCCTTGAAACATGTCTCGATACTTCTTGAAACACCACGGGTGATCGCGTTGCACCAAAACATCAATGTTTCGCCATTTATTTCATCCAAAAGCACGATTTCCACCTAAATCCTGAAAATAACAAAGAAAATGGAAATGTGACACTATTTTACTAAAATACACTAAAATGCATGCGAGAGGATAGCTAAGAAGGTGAAAAAGAACTAAATAAAAGTGTAAAAAACACTGTCATCAGAAGTTTATCATGATTTTCAGTAAGAGCATTTTCAAATCGATCAAGCTCTCCGTGTACCAGCATTAGATCATCAATGTCGTCATCAGTATCATAACCAGAAGGAGAATGATTTACCTGATCAGTCACCAAGCAGAATTCCTCTTCGGACATGTCATCTATGGCTATACCACAGACTTCCTTGATGAAATCATTGACCGGTGTAGATTCATCAACATCTGCTTTCTGAGCTAGTTTCAATGCAAAGTGCAT
This sequence comes from Plantago lanceolata, assembly GCA_028659135.1. Taxonomy (NCBI): domain Eukaryota; kingdom Viridiplantae; phylum Streptophyta; class Magnoliopsida; order Lamiales; family Plantaginaceae; genus Plantago; species Plantago lanceolata. Next base: position 1,001 of record JAQRGC011833811.1, read on the forward strand.
CGATCTTCATCTATAGCTTCTTCTTCTCCTCAGCTATCATAGCTCTCTTTAATTTTCTCATCTTATCTCCAGACTTTCTTTTCAGCAAGGGGCAGTCTCTTTTGGAATGTCCAGGTTTCTGACAATAGAAATAGAGATCATTGCCAACTGCTAGAGTATCAGAAGATTGCTGAGCTTGCTTGTTCAGCGTGCTAGAATTTGTCTTGTACTTGTGGTAGTTACTACTGAGATGCTTTTTTAGCGTCTCTTTTGATTTTCTTCTTTCAATCTCCTTGCTGACAAACTTCTTCGTATTCCTCACAGCAAGAGAATTCTCATCAGCAGAAGAAGTATCTTTATTCTTTTTAAAAGGAATAGCTTTGGAAGCCAAAGCTACATTCTGCGATTTTTCAGCAGAAGGACTCTCTCTACTTTGTCTCGTAGTTGACCATAGCCAAGGGAGAAAACAACTCTGGAGGTGAGATGTTGGGAACACCTTGGTTGTAATAGAAGTTTTGTGTATGCACCCATTCTTAGTTAAGACCTCGAATGATGGTTTTCACCTTTTCAGCATCAGAATATCTATTAGCTTCACCAAGTGCAGCCATCTCACTGATCAATGTAGTGAACCGGAAGTCAAGATCTTCCAAAGAATCAGTAGGTCCTTGCTTGAAGTTTTGAAACCTAAGCTTCAGCACTTCCAGCTTGTTCTCCATTGTCTTCTCAGAACCATCACACAGATCTTGTACTGTCTTCCAAGCTTCCTTAGCTGTCTTAGCACCCCACAACTTGCATTGCATGAAATCTGGAGTGGAACGTATGATGATGTTCCTGACTTGTCCATCAAGAAGAAACCTCTTGGCTTCTTCAGAAGTCCATTCGCTCCTATCCTTAGGATTTTTCACCACAATACACAGGTTCTTTTCTTCATGTGTAGCATCTGGATCATTAACCCTTGGATAGGTGTTGCTGGCAACCTCTATCTTGATGGGAACATCATTGATGACAGTCACCATTTCATCACTGATAGCTTCCAGATGGAGCATCATGTTGTTCCTCCATTTCTCATATTTCTCTGTCTTTAGAGTGGGAGCATCACCTAGATGAGACATCCTAAAAACACTAAACAAGACAGATCAAATGCAACAAAAAAATACTTTAAATACAGAGCACTTAAAGGGGATCAAGGTTCAACACAGAAGGTCTTAAGAACCTCCTGCTCTGATACCACTTTGTTGGTGTATAAATATCACCAGACGGATTAGAGGGCGCTCTACCAGATAAAGACTAAGGCCATGTATCCCTAAGTCGTCCAAAGATGGACAAAGAGTGAAAGATACTAAGCCCCGACCCCCGGCTCCCAGGCAGCACGAGCCCAGTGGTCGTGCTAATCAAGGGCCAATCTGGACTTGTGCATAGGAGGAGAAATGGTGACACACGAGTGTGGGGCCCGTGTCGAGACGCAGACAGAGTTGCACGAGCCCACACCACGAGCCAGAGTCCTCAGATCTGCTAGAAGAGCAACATCTGACGATAATGTGAAAGAGGCCCTTGAGAGTGGGCCATTCAGATAATTGAGTCTCTTGTTAGGCTTGTTAAAGGATTGGATCCATGCTTATTGGGCTGAAAGCCCAATAAGAGCCCATGGACCTTGTCTTTTAGCTTGGCTTAATCTGAGACAGACACTTGGCGATCATCCAAGCTACCTAGTACAATCCTACATCTATAAATAGGCTCACCTAGCCTCACTTATGGATCAAGCAATATCACTTGATATTAAGTATTCAAGAGAGCTCTCAAGTAAGCTCCAATTCCTCCACTCTTATACTTGGGATAGATTTCCCAACAAGTAAAGTCTAAGTCCGTCTTGACAACTTTGACAAGACGGGTATAAGTAGACTCACCCCCCCTATTCCAAGTGCGCAGGTACTTAACATATCAGCCCCAAGAAGTGAAGAAGAAGATTGTATACCCCTACCAATTTGCAAGCAAGATAGGAGAAGTTCCAAGCGCGCGACCTAACTGCGAATCCACAAAAAGGCTCCGCATCATTGGCGCCCACCGTGGGGCGGAATCTCTAAAAAGTTCTCCCTACCACCGTACTCGTGGTGCCTCCAAAGCGTATACCCAAGGCTTCGGCGGAGAAAGGCCAAAGCCAGGGGGCCAACGCGAGTAACATGGAAAGTCAGGCTCCAGCTGACAATGATGCGGAAAATCCAAGAGTTCCGACTCCGCACCCCAGCCCCTCACGAGCATCACGCTCGAGAGCCTCGGAGCGCATCAGGGAGTCACCGAATAGATCCGAGTCCCGTGCCAGGACCGTGTCACGAGACACGTCCGATCGCCACTCCAGCCAGGATCCCAGTCATCACTCGGATCGAGATAGAGAAACCACCATCGAGCGCCTCACTCGTAGGCTTCGCGAGCGCCAGGCAGAGTTGCAGCGCGAGCGAGAAGCGCTTGAGCAACGAGTTGCAACAACAAGACTAAGACAGTAAAATCCACGACCGCCCAGGGTCGTGGTACTCAACGATGGAACTGAGGTTGATCTGGATCGTCTCCCGCCAGGGATGAACGACGAGCAGCTCCTGTACTTCTTGGATCTACTCAACAACCGGAAGAGGGCTGCTACGACCTCCAATCACCCCTCTCAAAGACAAAGGCTCGATAGCACGAGGGCCAGAGACGTGGTGGATATCACGGACTCTAGGTCTAGAAGAATGAGTTCTAATCATCGAGAGGATCAAGAGGTTGAAAGTCGTGGGGATCCCACAAGGTTTGAGAACCTGGTAAACAGGCGCCCTATCACGGAGAAGCTGGGGAGCGATCTGAGAATACGGCTCAATGCCCAAAGAAATAATAGGGGAAATTTCCATGAGGCCATGAACCTGAATCACGAGAACCAGGCTCCACCCCAGGGAGTGGCGCAGGTTGTGGTCCCAATCACTACTGTGCCTACAACCCAGGCCCCTATCACGACACCAGCACCCGTGGTAGCCCCAGTGACAGAATATGAGGCTCTCAGAATCATGGAAGAGATGCCCGGATTGTTCATTGATCCCGCTACGGAAATAAACTTACCAAGGATGAGATTTGTGCCTAGCAAAAGGCCTTGAAGGATCAAGTCGAGGCACTCTCTAAGATTGTACAAGTGTACGAGAAGGAGATCTTCAACACTCCGAATCCACTCTCACTTGAGATCCATGCAGCACAGATTGAGAAGACCATTCCCCCTTTGGAGGCTTACCATGGAAAGAGTTTACCCGAGAGCCATCTTATGAGATACCAAAGCAAGATGGGCATCTACGGGCACAACAAGGATGTGTTGGCCCTAACTTTCCTGACTACCTTGTTTGATGATGCTATGGAGTGGTGGATCAAGTTGCTAAATGGGAGTATCAAGTCTTATGATCAAGCTTGTAAGCTCTTCATTGAGAAATTCGCTCGGATGAAGCGAAAGAAGAAGTCTCTCAGCCTCCTTACTGGCACTATCCAACGTCCTAATGAGAGTCTTAGGGACTTCCTTTGAAGGTTTTTCAAGATTGCAGAACAGGTTGAAAATCATAATGTTGGGAAGAGGGTGGAGATCCTCTATGGAAATCTCCATAGTCGCCAAGTGGCAGATCTCATAGCCACGGCATAGCCCAAGTCCGAGAAAGAGTTTGAGGATATTTGCGATAGGTTTGTGGACTTGGAGGAATTCAAGAAGTACACCCCCATTCGTACTGGCGTTATGATTAAGAAAGAAAACCTCCCGATGAAGGTTGAGCCTCTGAGGCCCAAGCCAAAGTATGATGGGATTCCTAGGCCCCCCAGAGCCCCAGGGTTTTCTGAGTTCAGTGAGTTGAACAAGCCAAGGGCCGAAATCCTTGCGATCATGCATAGAAGAAACATGCCTATTCAATATCCGTCCAAGATCCCACAAGATAGAATCAATCCTAATACCAAGAAGTTTTGCAACTTCCATAGGAGCTGGGGCCATGATACCAACTCTTGCTCCAACTTGAAGAACGAAATTGAGAAGAATCTGAAGAACGGCAAGCTCCTAAAGCACGTCGCAAAGGGTTCCCCAACAGGTGCCCAAGCCAATTTACCTCCGCCTCCCGCCGGGGGGCCAAGTGCCCAAGCACAACAAGATCATGCGAACCCCGAAGAGCATGATGAGTTGGCGGAAGGGTTGAATCCCAACAACGTTCACAACATCCCATACCGCGGCCACATCAACACCATTTGGGGAGGACCATCTGGTGGTAGCACTAGAAAGGCCCGGGAAAGGACTGCACAGCACATCTTGTGCATGGACAAGGCTTATGGCCCCAACATCCCTGAGGGCACCAACAAGATATCCTTTGATGAGAGTGAGATTCCTGCCCCTTGTGCCGGAGGGGGGCGAAGTGATAGACCCGGATTTTCCCTTGGTTGTCACGATTGACGTCGCGGCCTTCACCGTTTCCACAGTTTTGATTAATACCGGGTGCTCTTGCAACATCATCTTCACTGACACTCTATCCAAGATGGCGGTTAGCACCAAGGTTATCCTCCCGGTCAAAGGAGCACTAAAAGGATTTGTTGGAGGGCCTGTGAAGCCCCTAGGTGCCTTGCACTTAGCATTTTCCATGGGCGAAGCACCTAAGAGAGCCACTCACTTACTCTTGTTCATTGTGGTGGATATCACATTTGATTGTTGTGTGCTCTTCGGGCGCCCCGGGATTAACCAGTTCAGGGCCATCCCCTTCACCTTCCATAACAAGATGAAGTTCCCAACCCCCTATGGTGTGGGAGAGATCATTGGAGATAGAAAGACCGCATGGAAATGCTACTCCATGTCAACAAGGCATTGCAACCAAGAGCCCGAAGGTGAACTCATGGTCTTGAGTCACATGGGGGGACTCCTAGAAGTTCTCGTGATGGAAAATGGGGAGCCCCAACCCAAAAATCAAGAAGAGTATGATGTAATCCCAGAAATACCATGTGCCCCCACTCCGACAAGAAGGCGCCTCCAACTAGGACGGATTGAGCCCCGAGAGGCCATCCGCGAAGTCCAAATAATTGAAGGTTGCCCCGAGAAAGTAGCCCGTATTGGAACGGAGATGTCCCAAGAGGTGGAGCTCAAGATAGTCGAGTTCCTTAGAGCAAACGCGGATGTATTTGCTTGGGGCACCGAAGACCTAAAAGGAATCGATCCAAGAGTGGCGGTGCATCGTCTCAAAGTGGATCCCAAGGTTACGCACTTGAGACAAAGAAAGAGGGACTTTTGTGTCGCGGATAATGAGATCATAGCCGCGGAAGTTGCACGCTTACTCAAGGCAGGGCACATCAAGGAAGTGAGATATTCGAATTTGCTTTGCAATGTCGTGCTTGTACAAAAGGCACCGGGAAAGTGGAGAATGTGCAACGATTTCACGCGCCTCAACAAGTATTGCCCCAAGGATCCATATCCTCTCCCAAGGATTGACTTACTTGATGATTCCACGGCAAGATGTGACCTACTTAGCTTCTTGGATGCCTACCAAGGCTTCTACCAAATTCACATGGCTAGAGAAGATGTTGAGAAGAATGCATTCTACGCCAATGGCTCCGTCTATTGCTTCAATGTGATGCCCTTTGGGTTGAAGAATGCGGGGGAAACTTATCAAAGGCTCATGAACAAGATGTTTTCCGAAGAGCTAGGCAAGACCATGGAGGTCTATGTCGATGATGTGCTCGTCAAGAGAAAAGAAGAGGAACAACACATAGCACATCTCACTAGGTGCTTTGCCATCTTGAGGAAATATGGGATGAAGCTCAACCCCGCCAAATGCACTTTTGGCGTGAAGGGAGGAAAGTTCCTAGGATACATGGTGACCAAGAGAGGGATAGAAGCAAATCCCGAAAAGATAAGAGCAATACAAGAGTTGCCCCACCCCACCAACCTCCATGAGGTGCAACAATTGGTTGGAAAGGTAGTAGCCCTTAGCCGATTCATCTCAAGGTCCGCCGAAAAGAACTTGCCCTTCTTCAAGGCTCTCAAAAAAGACGGATGTCTTCACTTGGGGCAAGGAATCCCAAGTGGCCTTTGAGGAGCTCAAGGATCACTTGCAAAATCCACCTCTTTTGGCTAAGCCCGAGGTAGGGGAAACGCTATATCTATACTTGGCTATTTCCGACCTTACCATTAGCTCGGTATTGGTAAAGATCGAAACCAATGAGAGCCTCCCGATCTACTACTTGAGCAAGGCTCTTTCGCCCGCGGAGATGAGGTACTTGGAGATTGAGAAGTATGCTCTTGCCTTGGTCCACACAGCAAGAAAGTTGAAGCCCTACTTTGTAGCACATAAGATCATTGTGCTCACAAGCCAACCTCTGAGGCAAGTCCTAGGAAAGCCGGAGTCTTCCGGAAGGATGGCGAAATGGGGTATAGAGCACACCGAATTTGATATCAAGTTCCAGGGACCAACCTAAAATAAGGATCAAGTCTTGGCAGATTTCTTGGCCACATATCCCTCGGACTCCCAAGAGCAAGCCACAGATATGGCTTGGGGGCACCCCGAGTTACATGCCAAGAGCCAAGGCACCATAGAAGGAACAAGTGGTACTATTGTAGATGAAGAGGTGGGGGAAACCTCCGATAATGTGAGGGCAACCCTAAGCGTGATGCTTGGGGCCCCGGATAGGGATGTGGATATGTTCCTACTTGATGATCCGAAGAATGCCCGGGCCCCAGCCTATGAGAAAAGAAAGCTCCCTAGTTCCACACTAGAAGATGATGAGGAAGAACCAACCTCAAAGAGAAGAGAGTTAGTAGACCACGGAGATGTGTGGGAACTAGAAGTTGATGGCTCGGCTACCGGAAGATCCGCGGGAATTGGGACATTTCTCACTAGCCCTTCGAGTGCGACCCTCCAATATGCTATCACTTTGAACTTCAAGGCTACCAACAATGAAGCAGAATATGAATCCCTTCTTGCGGGCATGAAAATGGCTAAGGCATTAAATGTAAAGAAGCTCCATGCTTCCACTGATTCCCATCTAGTGGCATCCCACTATTCTGGAGCCTATGCCACAAAGCAAGCATCAATGGTTGAGTACTTAGCCATTTTGATGAAAGAGGCATAAGAGTTTGAGGAGTTCCAACTCTCAAAGTTACCTAGAGAGCAAAATGGAAAGGCCGATGCCTTAGCACGATTTGCGTCCGCTTCCGGGGCCCTAGATACCCGTGGCATGATTTTGATCGATGTAGATGTCCCATTCCTGCTTGATAGCAAACACCAAGTGTTGAGTATTTCTAAAGATACTTCGTGGATGTCAGATCTTGTGGCCTACTTGACCCGTGGCATCATTCCCCAAGACCCTGTGAGAGCTAGGAGGGTTCAGTATCGCTCCTACCGCTATTACCTTAGGGGCTCCGATCTCTACAAACAATCATTTGGGGAAGTTGATCTAAGATGTGTTCCACCAAGCGAGGTACAAACCATAATTGATGAAGTCCATGCGGGGAGCTGCGTCAACCATTCCGGACGCCGCTCCCTAGCCATGAAGGTTTGGAGAAAAGGATACTATTGGCCTTCATTAGCCAAGGATGCAATGCTCACGACAAAGAGATGCATTGAATGTCAGAAGCATGCCAACATCCCGCACCAACCCACGACCCCAATGGCCCCAATACCTATCACATGCCCCTTTGGTCAGTTGGGGTTAGACATTGTTGGCCCCTTTCCCACCGGCATAGGCCAAAAGAAGTTCATCATTGTGGCCGTGGAGTACTACTCCAAGTGGGTTGAGGCTGAGGCTGTTAGCACCATCACAGAGACGAGAGTCATGGCCTTCATTTGGCGTAATATAGTTTGTCGCTTCGGGCTCCCACGAGTCCTAATTTCTGATAATGGCACTCAGTTCTCGGACCACAAACTCAAAGAATGGTGCAAGTTGAGAAAGATAGAGCAAAGATTCACAAGTGTTGGCAACCCACAAGCCAATGGGATGACAGAAGTGACCAACCGGGCCATTGTGAGGATGCTAGAAAGGCGTGTCGCTGAGCACAAGAGAAATTGGGTTGAAGAGATAGATGGAGTCCTTTGGGCCTACCGCACCACTTCCAAAGTGGCCACAAGAAAGACCCCCTTCAACTTGGTCTATGGCTCGGAGGCGGTGATCCGAGTTGAGACTGTATTGGAGACCATGAGGATCCAAGGATACCAGCCCAAAGACAACCATACCTCCATGACCTTCGATTTGGATATGCTAGATGGAATCCGTACTGAGGCTCTGGAAAACATCCTGAGATACCAAGTCCTTGTTGCTCGTGCTTATAACAAGAATGTGAAGACCCGAGAGTTCCAAGTTGGAGATCTTGTTCTGAGGAAGAGAGACATCCTGCAAAATGTTGGAAAGATGGGTGAGAATTGGGAAGGCCTGTACAAGATCATAGCCGCAAGAGCCAATGGGAGCTATGAGCTTGAGGATGACCAGAGAAAGCAATTTCGAAGGCCATGGAATTCCAAGAACTTGATCAAGTTTTATGCTTGAGTTTCCCCACCAGAGACCAGTATTTTGAGGATAGGATGTATTGAAGTACTACTTCTTTTGGACCCGGACCTTCGAGTCCCGATGATTTGTAATTGGCCTCGAAGCCCACAGTTGTACTTGAAGATGTTTATCAATGCAACAACTTTTGGAAACCAATGTGTTCCTACTTGGATAAGTTTATAAGATATGATATGAAGTGACCTGGATAGGACTTCAATAAAGGATAGATAAATCCCTCCACGAGGAGTAAGAGTCGGATAGGCAGGGGGTCGAGATGTACGACCAACTCAACCTACTTCGACTCAACAAATTTGATGATGGTTACCATGTGAATTTTCCCGACCCATGGGTCATATAACCATCCACGAGGATGGGGGACGTGTGAAAGGGAAAACCGAAGGATCGGCTTACTCATTCACATGTGATCCACTAAGGGAAATGTGTATGCACCCAATTACGCCCTACATCCACGAGGATGGGCCCCTGATAGATTGTTTGAAAGGAATCATGAGTACGAAGGTCACGACTGGGGGGACTCGTGCCCACCCAATCTGCCTTGTATTTATACCAAGGAACTGGGGGGACTCGCCCCCACCTAATCGTGCCTTGGTAAGATCCCAAAAGCACACGAGTGCAAGGGTCGTGAATTGAAAGAAAGGATCACAATATTTGATTTATTGTCGAAAAATCCTAAGGCAAAGATTGTCGTGAAAATGATACACTTAGGGAATTATCGACTAATTTCCTTACCATTGACCAAGAGAACTGGGGTCGTGATAACCCGGGCTACTGATCGAACAACATGGCAGTTTATTTGATGAAATAAATTGCAAGTATGGAGATAAAGTAAACGAGGATGATACTCGGAAAAATTGCAAGCCACTCGATGGTGACTTGACTAATAAAATTGCAAGGATAATACAAGTACGAAATTGTTCAGAATGAATACAGATACACGGGGCATACCTCGGATTGACCTACACGGCACTGGGACTCGTAGGGCGCTCCTGGTTTTGGCTTTGGGATTGAGCTGCAGCATCCTCAAGAGCTTTGCGCTCTGCCTCGAGCTTGGCCGCCTCAGCTTGCTCTTCCTCTTGATACTTCTTTTCACGTAGAGCGAGATCGGCCTCCTCCCGGTCCCGGAGCCGTAAAAAATTGGCATCCTTAGCATCTTCGAGAGCCCTTCTCTTTTTGAGGATCACAACATAGTCTGGATGCTGGTAGTCGGATGGCTTCCCAAGGACGGGGTACGGAATCTGCAGGAACTTCTCGTTCCTACATACAAGTTTAAGCATGGGGTCGATAACCCCCAGTTCGAAGCAGCTTGGGTACCCAGCTCGGGAGCCAATTTCTCTCAGGCGCCCTCTCGGATGTGGCTCTCGGATCATGGAAGTGGAAGAACTCTTCTTCCACCATGGCATATGTGTCGATGGACGGATCCATCTTATACTTCTCAGATTTGCCATCTGCATCCGGATCAAGCCACAGCTCGGCAAGATTAAGCTCACCCTGGGGCAGCTTGTTGGTAGCCTAGAGTTGCTCCAGTGCAGCCTGAAATCCTTGAGCCTTGAGGCTAGCCTCCCTCACGGTGCCCTGGAACCTAAAAGTGTGGCTCCCCAAGTAATCTCGCACCGCCTCAGTACGAGTTCCCAACAACCATCGAAGCATCTGGGTGCGGAAGTCGTAGAACCTCCGGTCCACCAGGAGCATGCCCTTGTCCGCCCTATTGAAGTCTTGACGGTATTTCTCCTTGGCGTCCTTGGCATCTTCCAACGCCTTCACGAGCCGGGCGTTCTCAGCTTTTTCTTTATCCGCCCGGTCTTGGGCCCTCTTAAGATCCAGCTCCAACTTGGCAGCCTGGGCTCGTGCCTCTTCTAGCCGCTGAGTAAGTTCCTCGGCCGAAAGAGCGGAGCCCACCCCGGCTTCTGCGCTCGTGGCCACAGAGAGCCAGTCTTGGAGCTATATCAAGATAATGAAAGCAAGTTAGTAAAATTGAGAAGCAAGACACGAGTAAGAAAGACTTGTGCAAATTCATAAAATAAAAGAACATACCTGCTCGCTCATTTCCCAGAGCGCCTGGAGCCTTTCCTCAGGCGACATGGCGGCGAGACGGGACTTGAACCCGTCACGAGCAGCGGTCTCAGAAAGTGCCGAGAGCCCGGGCGCACGAGCCTCGTGCCACGGGGTGTTCCTCTGAGTCCTGGCAGGAGTAGGAGTAGGGTTCTCGTGGGCGTTCCTTTTATGGCCTTGAGGATTGTCGGCCCCGGTGACATCCTCCACATCCACATTCACGGGCGCAGTGCTCGTCCCAGCAGCGCCCCCTGCGGCTGCATTCTTCAGGGCCTGATAGGCCACGATGTCATGAGGGTGGGCCATGTCAAGCTTGGTCGTGGGGTGCTTCTGCGCCCCACCCTTCTTTGTCGCCTCAGCATTCTCCTTGTCAACCTGGAGCGCCAAGGTAAATAAGTCAGCCTGACCCATTTTCTCCCAATATGCTGCACGAGAGAAAAACACTTGTTAGTTTACAGAAGTATAAAAACATGACATGCAACATGATAATATGTATACGGGTATGGTACCCGGGGATGTACCTAGGCTACGTCCCTCAGTCTCACATTTCATGACGCTCAGACCCGCGAGATAGGGTAGAGGTCGGATAATATAACAGAAGAAGAACTTCTTCTTAGAAATGTCCAAGTGGCGGAGCTTCTTGAGCCACTCGGGATTGTCCTTGAATCTCTTGGCCAGGCGCGGGCACTCGGCCAAGGTTTTTCTGAACTTTTTTGGTAAGTCCCAGGCCTTGCCATCTGTGCGCCGCACAAAGATATATCGCTCCCACCAATTGGAGCCCCACGAGGACTGGATGTCCCTGATCCACGAGTAGCCGAATCGTGAAACGAAGTAGAACATATGCTTGTTCTCCGGCGAGGGCATCACCCTAAAAACCTTCAACATATTCTCGAGTGTGAAGGGTACCTTCATCAGGGCGCAGTACACGCCAAAACAGATAATCATTCCCAGCGCATTGGGCACGAGCTGGGGGGGGAGCATCTCCAGCCCTTGTAGAATCCTTCTAACTGAAAGGACCATAGGCACCTTCCACCCCGCACGAAGCTGGGCCTCGAACACGGCAATGTGGCCTGGGGGCAGGTTATAGAAAACATTGGCCGACCCAGGAACTTTGATCCGGACGCCCTCCCCCATATCATACATTTGACGCCACAGTCGGGCCTCCTCCATGGTCACTGTGCTCGGGCAGTTAGGAAGATCCCCTGCCTCGTCTAATTCGGCCTCTGGCTCGGGTAGCTTAATTGGCACCCTCCTCTTGGGAAACTTCCATTTGGCAGCCTTGTCGCCCCTAGGCTGGCCGGATTTTGTTGTGGTTTTATCATACGGCGCCCTAGTCGTGTTACTCGACTGGACGTCACGGGTACCGTGTTCGGAGGGATAAGGAGGTCCCTCATCCATTTCATCATCTGTCGTAGTAAGATGGAGGAGCTCATCATCCTATTCTTCTTCTTCTTCTTCATTGTCCTCCCCCGAGGGAGAAACACTTGTATTTGCCGGAAAGAATTGTACCGTCCGACCTTGGGCGTCTTTGCCATATACGGAAGGAGCACGAGAGGAGCCCACGCCCGCGGTGCTCGTGCTAGTACCCACCCGGCGGCGCTTGAGAGGGGCTCGCTCCTCCTCCTCTTCCTCTTCCTCCGCCTCACGATTCTCCCGCTCGGCTTCTTCATGAGCTTCCAGCTCATCAATTGTCATGATGGATTTAGGGTCCCATCCGCTGGTGCCCGTATCCATCAGTAGTGGATAATGATGATGCTTTTATCACTATTTTCTAGGACTTATTAGCCGCCTTTTGCATGTTTTTTGGTTCGTTTCATATGCATATTGGTAGAATAGATTCATGTTTAGCTTATTTACATTTCTGGTGATCTTGTGAGAAATGACGAGTTTTGGAGCGTTTTCGATAGTTCGTTGTGATTCCATGGCGATGCGATGATTTGGAGACAACACGGAGTTGTACGTGTGATCGTGACACTTAGAATCTTGGAGATCTATGCTTTGGGAAGGCTTTTGAAGGATTGAAGAAAGAAGGATAAAAAGAGGACCCAAAGGAAGTTGGGGCGTAGCAGCCATTTGAGGGCTGCTAAGCCCCCATAGCCCTCCTGGCGTACCAGGGATTTTGCCCTGGTACGCCAGGGCCTCCCCTGGAATTTCCAGGGGAGGCTGGGGCGTACCAGGCCCTTTTGGCCTGGTACGCCCCAGTGCGATGAGTTTGTATTTAATCGGTTTCGG
>JAQRGC011834184.1:0-16659 GCA_028659135.1 Plantago lanceolata
GTCTCCCATGATGTCGGGACTGCCCTGTAAATTTCTTCTTCTCTGTAAAACGGTGCAGACTGCAGACAGCAGAACCTTTCATCTCCATCTCTCCGTAGCAAAGCAAATCATGAAGATAACCTCCCTTCTTTATTCTTGAAGTTTTATGATTTTTGGGGTTTGGGGAGATTGATATAGAGGTTAGATTTGGAAACGGTAAATTTATATAAACACCGATTCAGTTCGGCGATTCCGACCGAATCGTATCGCGAATCTGACGGAACGAATCAGTTCGGGATTCGACGGCAAGGTGAGCGAATCCTGTGACTTATGATTGAAAGAAGTGGACATAGTTGATTATGTTATGCTAATTGGTCTGTTTAACTAGTTCTTACCCGTTGACATTTGAGGTCCTGATTGACGGTATCATGTCTGCGCGTACCAGTTTCTTATACTTAACATTTCCATTTCCATTTCCATGCTAACATGCTAGATGTTTATGAAGTCATTGGAACCTGTGTATTTTGTTTTCACCCCTTTATGTGAGTGTCACTATAGTATATAGATACTATGACTTCGGTAGAAACTTGTAAGGCGGCCGTACTTCTTGTTCCTTTTTGACTTGTTGATTCTTTGCATTTCATTGTTTTACCTGTTTTATATTTTTCAGTTTTCCTTCCAGCCACCTACCCCCCCCGCCCAACTCACCTGACATGAGTAATGTTTTTGTAATGTCTCTACTCACTAGATTAAAATGACAATTGCTTGTTTGACCCCTTTACCTCACATTCCTCCTCTTTCCTTGACCTTCTACAGAATTATTATTGACTCTAGTATCACTCTAGTTGATTTGTATGTTTTCCCATGGTTTTGGTTTTGCAATTACGTGACTGTATAAGTATATATCACACTATTATATCACTTGTAAAATTTGTTCGAGACTAGAAGGTGATGTGCAATGACCTGTTGGTTTCTATTCAACTTGGGAAAAGAATGCAAAAGTATTATAGGATCCAATGGGTGAAGTATATTTATTGAAGTTTTTATTTTGACAAAAATTATTTTTTCTTCTTGTTTTAGGCTAATGCGGCTTCAGGAATGGCGGTCCATGATGACTGCAAACTGAAGTTCATGGAGTTGAAAACCAAACGAACTCACCGCTTCATAGTGTACAAAATTGAGGAAAAGCAAAAGCAGGTCATGGTGGAAAAACTTGGAGAACCAGCTGAAACTTATGAAGAGTTCACTGCAAGTCTGCCTGCTGATGAGTGTCGATATGCAGTTTTTGATTTCGACTATATGACTGCTGAGAATGTCCCTAAGAGCAGGATTTTCTTTGTTGCCTGGTAATTTTTTCTCCCATATAGATAGTTAACACATTCAATTTCAGTCTCCTGGCTTTATGTTATTGTCTTCTATCTATTGACTCTGCCTGTTCTGTTCTCTGTGTCAAGGTCCCCTGACACCGCGAGGGTGAGGAACAAAATGATTTATGCCAGTTCAAAGGACAGATTCAAGAGGGAACTCGATGGTATTCAGATTGAGCTTCAAGCAACTGACCCAACTGAGATGGGTCTCGATGTCTTCAAAAGTCGTGCCAATTGAATTTTCTCCACAGATGGCAAAAGCATAGGACATAAGCTTTTGATCCGAACTGGAGAGATGTTAATAGTTTGTTGAACTATGATGGTACTTGGCCAAGCTACAATATTGGTCTGTTGTCGAAGTTTTATTCTGTAGTCCGTGTCCGTGTCTTTATCTGGATCAATTTCTGTTGATTTTGATCATGTTTTGCAACTTTCTTTACTGGAGTGGGATTTATTTTATGAGTTTATTGGCTGGATAACCACTATTGGATGGTTTCTATATATCTCAAATGTATCCGTGAAGTTTCGTATTGATCAGTTTAGTTCCCAAATGTTGTGCGTTTAAATAGGACTACCAGGTTAACATTGGTTCTTTGCACCTATTTCATGGCTCTTGCAAGCTGTTTCTATTAGCTTTTTATACACACATCTGGTTGATATTTGCAATCTCAAGTACTTGTCCCTCATAAACCTGCCTGTAAAGTGTAAACAACGGTTTCAATACATAATTATGTTTAAAATGAAATCAGACACCAAAAATCTACTTTCAAGTTTCAAGTGCTGTTAATGTATACTTGTACTAAAAGCCACCATTATAAAGACAATGTGGGACGCGGAGCAGCACATATTTGTCGAAAACTGTAGTTCACACAATGACATCCAAGATGCAATGGATTGAAAGCCATCTGCTCCAAAGTCACAAGATTGTCTTGGCAAAGATACAACCTTTATTTACCAGAAAGAACTGAAAAGGCAAGTAACTGACTACTAGATCTTCTGCTAATCAATTTAGGTGAGCAAAATTTTATTTCCCAGGAATCAATGAATATAATTACAACAATACGAACCCTCATATAAATGATTCTGGTCATGGATGGGGCTTCTTATCCAGTACTATGCTGTTAAGTTACAGTGATGCATTCTATGTTACAGATCTGGCTACCCCTACACTGAAGAGTAACATGCCAACAAAACTGGGACACAAATCGAACACAAAATTACATGCCATGTGATTAGGTTAGGGCTCATTCCTGCATAATTTGGATAGATCTTGTCGATGCTGTCCGGTTAATAAAATAAGCATTGGTCGCAGGTGTTAGCTTCAAACCACTTCTTACCATATCATCATGCAACTGTGAAGCCTTGTCAAGTTCTCCAGCAATGCAGCATCTATATATCAGAAAATTATAAGCAACTGCATCAGGCTGCAGATCCCGGTTCAGCATAGATTCCCATAATCTGAAGGCCTCCTGCAAGTCACCTTTCCTACAATGTTCATACATAATAGTCGAGTAGCTTATGCAATCCGGAAATATCCCTCTTTTTGT
The DNA here is from genome assembly GCA_028659135.1 of Plantago lanceolata. Taxonomy (NCBI): domain Eukaryota; kingdom Viridiplantae; phylum Streptophyta; class Magnoliopsida; order Lamiales; family Plantaginaceae; genus Plantago; species Plantago lanceolata. Next base: position 2,894 of record JAQRGC011834184.1, read on the forward strand.
CATCTCAGTGAGGAGTACATCAGCTTCTTGAAATTGACCCATCTTGCAGAAACCCCTTATCAGCATATTGTATGTGACCGTGTTGCCAAGACTCTGCTTCAGCATGGTGTCATGCAGTTGCATAGCTTCTTCCATCCTTTCTCCTCTTGTTAGCTCATCAAGAAAGCAACCGTATGTGATCTCATTGGGTAACACGCCGTAACTACACATTTTCTTGCACATAATCTCAGCCTCTTTGAAAAGCCCTGCCTTACACAGGTTTTTTATCATCACAGTGTAAGTAACAACATTTGGTTTCAAACCCTCACTAATCATGACATTCCAGTATCCCTTAGCAATCTCAAAGTCTCCAGCTTTTCCACACATGTCAATTATGTTAGTATAAACGATATTATCAGGATTCATTCCACAATCATGAATCTTCTGCAAAATACTGACTAAGCCTTTTGTATCTCGCTTTCTTAGGATCCCGTTGATGAGTACAGAATGACATATAAGATCCATGACAATGCCCCTTTCTCCCATTTCATCAGAAGCACGAAATGCATCTTCCAATCTTCCTTCCTTACAGTAACCATGTAAAAGAGCCGAATAACAAAACTCATTGAGCTTGGAATGTCCTTCTTGAAGATTATCCATGAGTTCTTCTGCATCAGATAACCGGCCTACAGAACAAAGTCCCTCAATTAGAGGCCTGTAGGTGTACGAATCCGGCTCAAGACCCTTCTCCATCATTTCATTGAGAAACTGAAACGCTCTTGCCAAATCTCCTACCTTACAAAACCCTTGAATCAGAACATTGTATGTTACGTTATTCGGAGTAACATTCATTTCTGCCATTTTCTTGAACAAATTACACGCTTCTTCCATCATATTTGCAACACAAAGACCAGATATGAGCGCAGTAAATGTCTTAACATTTGGGGAAATCCCTTTTCCCAACATCTCATGATATAGCCGGAACGCCTTGTCTACATCTCTTTGCTTACAATAGCCATCAATCATTGAAGTATATGTAACGACAGTCGGGGACAAGCCTTTTTTGTGCAAGTCGACAAACAACATCTCAGCTTCACCAAGTTTGCCCAATTTGCATTGTGCACTAATCAGCATGTTATATGGATAGATTGTCAGTGTTACCCCAGCACTGATCATTTTACCAAAAAAATCAACGGCTTTGTCCAGATTTCCTCCCTTGCAGTATGAATCTATAATGATATTATAAGTAATATCATTTACAATCAAACCCTTGCTCTGCATCTTCACGAAAAGATCCTCAGCTTCTTCACGCCTTCCATCTTTACACAAACTGTGAATGATAGCATTGCAAACATATAAATTCGGAACCACACCAAGCTTTTCCACCCTAACAAGAACCTCATAAGCACCACTAACATCCCCCTTCTTCCACATCTCATCAACAACACTCGACAAAGCCTCTTCACTCGGAGCAATTCCAAGCTCCACCATCTCATCCACCAAGCCTCTAGCAACCCCAAGTTCATTTACTCTACACAAACCCAAAATCAACGTGCAGTACGTGACAACATCAGCTCTAACCCCCTTAGAACCTAGAACTTTCATAATCTCAACCGCCTCCCCAGCCCTCCCGCTCTTGCACAACCCATGAATCAACACATTATACACAACCACATTCAATCTACACTCTCCTTTCGTCTCAACCAAACGCAACATTTCCTTCGCCTTATCAAACTCCCTCAACTCACACAAGCTCCTAATCACAGCAGTATACACATACGCATCCGCCTTAAGCCCCGACTCCGTAAACAACTCACCGAACAACGAAAGAACCATATCAAACCTCCTTATCCTAATCAACCCATTCAAAACTGCACTAACAGTCCTCACTTCAGGAAACAATCCACATTCCTTCATCAACCTCACAACCAAAACCGCATCACAAACTCTCCTACGCTCCACATAACCCTGAACAAGCATATCAAACCCATAAACAGAACAGCAACCAGAATCAAATCTTTTGTACGAATCAAACAAATTCCGAAAAACAAATTCAGGGTTCTCCTCCCTGCCCAAAAGGGTCCCCAAAAGAGACGAAGCCGGCCAGTAAAGCTTGGACTTCACCAGGGAGTGAACAAGCAAGCAAAACGACGTCGTAGAGTGGTTGAAATTCTGGTGAAGGCCAAGGAAGTTGAAGAAACGGAGAGCTAACCTGGAATCATGGAGGTTTGAGAGTATGAATCTCTCGATGTGGAAAGGAGTGAGACGAGAGAGGATCGACTTGTTGATGGAGATTTCCCATTTCTGCTGGCCTCTGGCGACTTCGTTCAGAGTCGCGAGGATAGTTTCGTCATTATCAGGTGTTTGGCGGCTGTGTAAGGCCGCCACCGCCGGCCGGAGTTTGGTGGTTTGAAATGGCGGACGAATTAGGGATTTTCTCATGGTGATTCAACAAGAGTGTAAGTCTCAATTAGAGGCCATTTTAGCTGGGTTTCTTTCTATCTTCATCCCTATAATGTATTTAAATAAAAATAGAAAATAAAAAAATAAAAAGGGGAATAAAAAAGCTTCTCCCAATTTACACTCATTAATCTTTTCAATTTTCTTCAGAATCTTATTACCCTGCAATGAGTGGAAATAATGATGCTATGGATCCATCTAAGCTGTTGAACAGATTGACAGATATTTTGGATTCCGATCCTCACATGTAAGTACCTTCTAATTTCATTCTTTTTAATTAAGTTTTCTTTAATCAATGATAATTGCGTCTAATTTCTATGTTTTGCTGTGCAAAATTTTGATCCTCCGTGTAGATCAATTAGAAACTTTTGCTTCTATGAGTTTTCTTGAAACTTAGCTTTTGTAGTTTGGTTTTTAACTGAGCTTACAGTGTATGGTTGTAAATTGTAATACTAGTATTAATACATTTGTTGTTTTGTTACTGTGTGTTATGTCTAGTGATGAGGTTGGGTTTATCCATCCATCCCAGTTTGCTGCACTAAGTGGAGAGGTCCAGTTGGGTCAGCCTGTGGATGGTATTAATAGTGAATTGGAATCAGCACGGGCTGGTTGCTCCGATGATACATTCTTTTGGCATGGCGAGCATAAGTTGGGCATTGGAACACATGTTCTGGCTCCGTTGTATGTTGCAGCTAAACACGCATTCATGGATGGTCTGAAACAATATAGACTGCTATTGAGTCATTTGCAGAATGATGAGGTATTGGATGATAACCTTGATGCTGTGGGAAGTGATCTAATGAAACACAGCAGGGCACTTGTTCTCTTGAGCTGTGATTACGGCACTGCATGGAATTTCAGGTACGGGTTCTTTTATGTTTTACACAGCACTCACTTTTAATTTAAACTTTGGTTTAAAGTGTTGTTTCGGGAGAATGTTAGGGACTTATAGTGCATCTGAGTTCTGATTCTGCCCCTCATGTAATATTCCTACAGTCTGTTACTGCTTTTAGACTTGTGCTTCTTACTTCTTAAGCTTCATCTTAAATCTGGGGATTTGATTTTCAGTTGTTGGTGGAAAGCATTTTTGTATTCTTAATTGATAATGCTATGGACTTTTAAGTTTCGAACTTTCTATGTGTAGGAAGCTGTTCGTGTCAAAGAAGCAGCTCCTTACCATGCTTATGGATGAACTACGCTTATCGAGATTGATTCTCTCCTATGCACCGAAAAGTGAACGTGCTTGGAGCCACAGGTAGCGTCCTTTCGTATATATACTCCAGATTAGTGGATTAATTATGCTATCACACAGATATGTCTTTTCTTTCTATCACTAGACCTCCTAGACTATGATATGCATTTCTTTTACAACTTTTTTTACACAGAGATACATAAAATATTTCCATGCAGTGTACAAGTGTGACATACGATTTTCTTGATTCCATAAGTTTTTGGACTACCTCTTAATGATCTCCATGGTTACAGGAGGTGGGTGATCAGGATGATGGCAGAAAAATATCCAAACCTTCAAGAGATAGTGGATAGAGAGTCTGAATTAGTGAAATCTATAGCAGAGGTTTTGTTTCTGATCCTGTGAGATTGTTCATATTCAACATTCTGATTGCACAATACTAGTACAATTTACTTACTGCATCATTCAAGAGTCAAGACTTCTCCTTTTCTATTTCATTCCACTTACTAGATGTCATTTATTTGTTATGGTGTGTTTCTTTGTCTGGAAATAGCCGTAGTTAATTGGGCTTTCATTTTTATGGAATTTGTGTACGATCTTTTAACTTTCACTGTGATTGCAGAATTCTAAAATGAATTACCGTTCTTGGAATCATCGCTGCTGGTTGGTTTCGTACATGTCAGACTCGCAGGTGAGAGTTAAGAGACCTAGTTATTCATGAATATCCATGCTCAGAGAAATTGTGTGTTTCTGGCTTCCATATATTGTTATGTGCGCTAAATCATTTAATGCTTTGAACCCAGGTCATATGTGAGTTGCAGACTTCTCGAGACTGGGGTGGACTTCATGTTGCTGATAATTCTTGTTTCCATTACCGTGCTGTAAGTTCTTGACTTTTTGCCGCATATTGTGAACCAGTTGAACGAAAGAAGCAGAGATATGCAAACATACGAAGTTGATATTTTATCTGTCTGCTGCGACATACCAACTTGGTGGTATGGAGTTGGCAATACTGTATTATCACCATAAAATTACCATTACATCTCACTTGACACATTTTAAGACGTATGCAAACTAAAAGTAAAATCTTATGAACATTACTTATTATACTTGGATATCAAGTAACTAAGTTAACCAAAATGGTGTATATCAGCCAACACAAGTGTGCTCTTTATCTTTAGCTGTATCTTTTCGCTTGTAGTTCCCAAAATCACCAAAAGAAATGAGTAAATACCCATTTTAACATGTGTAGTATGCTCAAGTGAATTTGTTTGAAACTCTTAGACCATTAACTTTATATGTTGGTAGGGTTCTATATTTTTACATATGTTTGATTGAACCCTCGCTGCTTATTAGGTAAAAAAAGGGATCCAGCCATTTATCAATGTCAAACAAAATGACAAAATGCTTATCATTTATGACTAGCAGACGTAGTTTATTACATGAGAAGATGTGAACTAGGTGTAGTTTTTGAGCCTATACACTCCAATCCATATCCCTTCTTTCATCCTGGGGCAAGATAGATAACTTACATGTACTCCACATATGACTTATTTCATCGACTCATTGAGTGCCATTATAAATAAAATCCAATACGTAAATCCCCATCCTTCCATTGTGCTAGATTTGGTCTGATATTGTTAGAAAATTTTAATCCCAGAGACCAGACTCCAGAGCTACGCCTTTCATCATTTTTCTAAGCTTCATGTTCCTCTATGGTTACATTTTCTATATTCTTGCAGCAATATACTGAATGGCCTAAAAAAAGAACACTTGCTAAAAATTTGTGCAATTCCAGCGTCTACTACTACGGATGGTTGAGACTGTACAGCACACTCATGTTCAAGATGCTTTCTCTGTGGAAAAAGTTCATCAAATGTGGAAGGTGTGGTTTTACTTATTCTTTTAGTATACTGAGATGAAACCTTTGCTTATCTTATTACATTACCTGTATATTTAGGCTCACAATTTTTACATGTTTCATCTACATATCTGTGATGGAAACCTTTGAATGACAAATTTATGCTTTATCGTTTTATTCAAAACGGAGAGGAGAGAAAAACTACAATGTGTTTGCCTATAAATTTGAGAGGATTATTTCTCCAGCCTCTGTCAAAATGGCCTCTTGTGCGGTAAGATGGTTCCGTAGAGGAGATTATTTAGCTATGATAAGAATACAGATCTCATTTGTCATACGATAAACCATATGACCCATGCCTATATAAAGCTCAATCGTTGGTTTGCTTATTAATTGGCACGAGATGTCAACTGCTAGGGCATATTTAACATGCTAGCTTTCAGTTAGTTTGTGTTGAGTAGCAGGAGAATGTATCTACCAAGCTTGAAGGATTATGCCAATAGTTTTGTTGCTAGTGTAATAGAGTTATTGCGGCAGCTTAAGTTCAGCTATGTGACTGCACTGCTATAAAGCCTTACATTTCTTAAGATCTCTTTTATTATTGTGCCTTATATTTTGGTCCAAATGACATGAATGTATAAATAATGGACTATTTTCTATCTATGAAGTCATGGTTGCATATTATTATATTGGTCCAGATGACATGAATGTAGAATATAGCCTAAATGGTAGTGCCTAAAAGCTCTGTATAGTTTGTATCTTGAAGTCATGTACCTTGTTAACCTGTAATTTCTTGAAACCAATTTTCTCTAAATAGTGGGTTTTGAATTTATGTATGACAGGAGGAGCTAGATTGGGTCGGTTCATTGATAAGGCGTTATGTCGGAAGAGAGGTATTCCAGTTCTGCTCTTTTTCTTGAATGGAAAAATCTTGCATGGACATGAAATTCAAACATATTATATAGATTTGGTTCTGAAAAGAGGTGACAAAAGTAAAGTTAGATGTCATACTTTAGTTGCTGGAGAAATGCAATATGCCTTTCGAATAGTTGTATTATCTCATGAAAGTTTTGTTACTGGCAGTTTTTCTGAATTCAGTCTCTATAAAAGGTCAAGAACGAGTGGATCCAGCATTATCAGTTAATTGTTCACAAATGTTACTCGAAATACCTAAATAAGTCCCATCTTAGAGTGTAAAAAAGCTTCGTTGTGAATAGAACTATAGAAGAATTTAACATGCTTAGAGTGTCTCTAGGATTGGACAGTTTGATGAATAAGAAAAGAATGCATAGCTGTAATTCCTTTAATTCTGCTATGGCAATTGATTTTGATTCCATGATATTTATTTCTCCAGGCTTTATGGCTTCATCGACGCTTCCTCTCATTGTTGTGGATGAAGCATTTGGTAATTAATGATCAAAGCACATCCCAGCATCTTTGTTGTGGAAATACAGAGATTTGTGATGTCAATGCATTTGTAGCAAACGAGTTCGTGCTATTCCATTCCTGCACGACTATACCTGATACCGAGTTTGGAGATCATCAGGCACAAGCAACCCACTCTGCTACCTATATTATGTGGCTTGCAAAGGTACATGGACTTTTCATTAATGTTTGCGTTTATCTAATTCTGAAGTGGGAAAAGTAGAACAAGCAGAGCAGGATACTGAACATAATATCTTAAGCTGTGTATGAATTCAAACTCAAAGGGATGAATGTTTAGCGATTTTGTGAATCAGACCCCATGAGGTTTGTTCTACAGTCACATATAGATTCGTTAATTCTTGAGAAAACTAAAACCTCACAAGGGTTTACGTTTAGCATAATCATTTTCTTGGTCTGATTGGAATTAATTAAGCATAACCCGCAGCTCGGTTTTTCACCTTATTATGTTGCTTTTTGTGCAGCAATTCCCTCTGTCCTTCGGTGCCGAGCTTCAGAGAGGTTCCCATAACGCTGTACTCAAAACGCTGCTCCATGAAGCTGATAAGAGCTGCCTCTGGGATGCTCTAACTTCTGCACATGCCTAATTGTATCTTTTTTCCGGGGCAAAGATTACTGAACTAGTTTAAGCTTATTATGCACATCATGGGGTTTCCATGTTCAGGAGGGATGAGTGGTAGGTTTATAAACCAAAACAGATGACAAACTCGGCTGTTCTGTTTCTCTTCCCAGATTCTGTTGACATATTGGCATACAACTACTATAGTGGTGACAGAACATTGTGATGGCAACAGTTAACAATTGAAAGCACATTTACAGATGCATGTTTCAATTAGTTTATGTTACAATAACACATTTTTACTTTATTTCAATTAAGGTTGGGTTCAAGTAACACTTTTTTACCTTGGCCAACATTATATATTCCGTGGGCTTCCAAAAGGAAAATTCTCAAGGGGCAGTCACTGTGCAATGTTTCTGTTTGGAACTTTGGATGAAATAGAGTACCCCTTCAACAGGTTTTTTATAAGTAAACGGACAAGCAGAGACTTGATAAACCGAACACTTAGAGACAACATTGTGCCCGACAATCTTGTCATAGTTACCTGGACATAGACCATAGAGTTGGACCCTCGAGCAATGCCTTACACAGACACTTGGTTTTAACGGGAAACAGTTGGGATCCGGCTAGACATCATTATCTACACAATTGATATTCACATTTTCAAGAATTTTTATCATGAGAATAACACCTACATCACAGGCAGTCAGGCACACATGGTAAAACCAAGTTTACCTTCTCACTCACTCACGACTCAAATATGCTGCTCATCAGGACAACAATATCTGTGGGAAAAAACACCTACAAAACCTAACATTTACAGATGCCATGATAGTACAAAGCATACTAGCATGATGCACACTGATTCTCTCTACTTCACATAATACACTGGGCTCATATATAGACCCTTGTGCCCCAAAATGACTAGAGTGAACAAGTACCAAACATTCTTATGCGGTGAACTCTTCAGATGCTGGATCTCAGCTTTCAGTTAACTCGCATTCAGAATATAGGTCTGCATGACCTACTGAGAATAATCAAGGAATGCCCTCCTGCTACACCAGGAAAATGGAACTAACAGGAGCCCAGCAAGATGCCAACTGCTATTCAGAGTCTGGCATAATAACCATTAACGAGACCGAACTTCTCTAATGTGAAGAGCCAAACCACTTTGGTGAAACCAAGAGTACAATGGGGTAAGGAAGCTGAACAGGCTACCTTAAGCTGATACCTTGGCAATAAAGGGATGCAGGAACCACATTGCAGAAGTTGGGCTGGAGCACTTCATTAATGATGCTCCTCCAAAGCTTCTGCTTTATCAAATACCTTCTACATGGGAAATATATAACAGGATGCATATCACTCCAATATCTTCTAAAAATACAAAAGGATGTCGAAAGTAGTTTACATACTTCTATCAGTTGCAGGAAATCCAAATGCAAGATATAGTAAATGAAAAGGGCAAGTTCCTTGAACCATAGTATGCTCCACCAACCAGAGCTCTCAGTCTTTCCTTATAAGATAGCTCAGATTACAGAGGGACTGGACCTTTCTGATTCACCAAGCACACCCAGACGCAAAAATAAAATGTAATCAAACACACCCTCGATCTTGATTAATTTGTTTGCATTGCTTCCGCATGATACTTGTCCAAGTCAGCATCAAGATCTTCAACGGATACTTTCTCACCACGACCTCTTCCCCGGCCACGGCCACCAGAGGATCCACGGCCTCCAGCAGATCCACGCCCTCGTCCACCACCTCGGGGTCTTCCAAAACCACCTCTTCCTTGTCCACTGTTCAACAGGAAGCTTCTATACATTAGATAAATAAACCATATACATGATACATGATTTAAAATCTATAAGTAGGACCAGATCTGACAGATAACAAGCTCATCTCTACTTACCATATATATTGTCCACATCTAATCATCTTAAACATCCTTTTTATTGCTTTTTGTAACATTGTAAGGTACGTGAACAGCTGATATTACTATAACCATCCACAGTTATTTCAACTTACTCTCCTGCACTTTGCATAAGCAAAGATTGTGGCATAATCTGTAAGACTATAACTAAAACTTAGTGGTACTTAAGGACTTATCATTCTTTACTGCATTTTTGCAACAGATGAAGAAAAGCAGGTTATGGAAATGTCTAAGCACAGAAAGTGCAGGACTTTACATGGTTGTTTTTGCCCCATGCCTGATGAGTATGAATAAAGTGAGTTCTTTAATCGGAGAAATGGTAAAAGACCATCCTAAAGGACTCCACAAGTCCAAAATTTCATTCAATTCACTAATAAGCAACTGCTTCCAGATATATCTCAAGGTAAACCTCTTTCTTATTCTTCAACTTAACTAAGCATCTATCAACATTTCAGGGAGAACAAAGAAAAAAGAAGTGGCATAAAAATATATACAAATATGATTAGATGACAGTACACACCTTCTAGGATCAGGATGTGAAACAGCAAAAGCACCAGTAGATTGAGGAACAGCTGCAGGTGATGTGATGTTTGTTCCGACAAGATCAATCTTCATTGGTTTTCCATCAAGCTGAACATTGTTGTATTTCTTCACGGCAGCTAATGCATCTTGTCGGCGTGAAAAGACTACCTCTGCCGTTCCCTATAGAAAAGAAGTTTTCTAAACCGCAGCAACGCAAAAACTCACAAAAGGTAAGACAGAAAACTTAATTCAATTATACCTTTGACCGGCCACTCTTGTCATAGTGTACCATATAACGTTTCAAGTCCCCAACCTCCGCAAAGAGTTCCTGAAATTTAATAAAACATATTCTTCGCCCCGTTAGGAAGGATTTGCAAGATACATAAGTTAATTTTCTGAAACTAGCACACATAGAAGATGAAGAACTGATTGATAGATCCACAATGAATTCATACTCATTCTACAGCTGATAACTGGTTTCATACAAAAGATTAATCATCCTCAATGTTCCCCCAATGTTGCCAGAAGGATGAGAGAATAAGTTTTGAAAGAAGATTCAGGTGCAAAATTTTCAGAAACCAACAGTTAAACCAAGAAAAGAATGACCATGGTCTAGGCGGAAAAAAACAAACAAACAAACAAACATGGCCATGTGGAATGTGTTCAGCTTTGATTTAGCTTAGGAATCGAAGTATATGTAGGTTATTGATTCCTAGGCTAAAGCAAAACTAAAAATCGGTAATAATGCTAGATAGATTTGACATGTTTGCATAGATAAGGTGATTATTCAATGGAATTATTGGTATACAGTATACACATACACAATTTCAATTTATTTCACAATGACCCAAACAAAAACTATATAGAGTATCTATTTCAAAAGTTACCTTGATATCCTCTGTGGAAACGCCATAATCTAAGTTGGATATATACAGCTTTGTTCCAGTCTCAATACCGGATGATCGGCCACCACCTCCACCACCAGCAGAGTACATCTCATGGCCCCAAGCTGACTCCGGTGCCTATACAACATCATAATTCATCAGGCACGAAGAATACTAAATTGTCTACAAACATTCTTGCCCCTGTTTAAATTCATCTATTAGCATCTGTTGCTAGAATAAGCCAAACTACACAATCTTTTTTATAAACAACCAATCAGAAAAATCTTGTCTTGTTATACCTTATAACTAATTTGCTTGAATCAACTTTCAGCTACTGAAAAAAAACTGTAATAATAATTTACAGTAACTAGTCTTAAATCTTACTAATACCAGTATTAAGCAAATCAACACGAAATCGAAAACAGAAACTATGTGAGGCTAATTTAAAATTAAACTATAAATCAAGCACAATTGAGTGAGGCTGGTGGTAAATAGTAGTGGATCTAACCCTGGGAGGCGCATAGGGGGCAGCGCGATTGGCGGAGCGGTTAGGGGCGCGGCGAGCAGGGCCGGAACCACCGGCGGCGGTGCCACGGGCTCTGCCGCCACGTGGAGCAGATTTTTTGTTGGTCTTGATGAGATCATCAAGAGACATGTCTAGCGCAGCTCCAGAAGCCATGTTGTTTGTTGATGTAGGATAATTTGGAGGTAGATCTGGAGAACAAGTAGCCGGAGATGGTAGGGTTTTGAGATTTGGGGCAGAAGAACGAAACGAGTGTGATTGGAAATAGAAAAACTAAAGCCCGGTAAATTTTAGGCTCCACTGCGCTTTTATATTTACGGTGAGTCGGTCATCAGAAAATTAAAATTACTCGTATTTAGGCTCTGTTCTTTTCATCTGAAAACTCATTATTTTCAGTTCAGTTCTGTTCAGTTCAGTTCTGTTCAGTTCTGTTCAGTCTTGCTTAGTTATAATTTGTAGTGCACTTCAGTTCTCTTCAGTTCTGTTCAGTTCTGTTCTGTTCAGTTCAGTTCTGTTCAGTTCTGTTCAGACGAAAAGAACAGAGCCTTATTAGATAAAGTTTTCAAAAAGAAAATTATGCTAAGATTTTCATAATTGATGAGTTGGATAAATTGAATTTATATTAATTTTACCTTTATTTTAAGGAATTTATCGGTAAGATTTTCAAAATAAATCTATTTTCTCTCTTCATATCATGTATGACTGATGATAAAGTGTATCAGAAAGAAAGTGTTGTGTCAATATGCAAGATTAATATTGTATATCGTTTGAAGTTTGAAAGTACTTATACGAAAATTATTGCGAACATAATATAAATACGTGGATAAACAAAAAAAAATTAGTATATCTTAAAAGAATATCCATGCAATACCTGGAGGGGGTGGGTGTATTTTTAAGGGGTCATTTGGTTAAATTTATTAGTGTTGTAATTGGGTACATGAACATGGCTATATAATATTTTGCATAACTAGGTGATGATGCATAACATCATAAGTATATCGTGCTCTTTAAGACGGATTAAAGAACTAAGGTCGATCAAGATCCAAAAGTTCATACTAGTTCGATCCCCAGGTCTAGTAGCCTAGCTTAGAGTTAGAGTTGCTTGGATAGGGAGTCGAACGGTTCAGTAGTTAGACCAACACAATCCTAGCCGGGAACATCATAAAGTCCCCCGTGGCCTCCAGAGAAGACAACAACTCCCAGAGTCCTAGTCCCTTATGAACTTAAAAGAGAGTTGTCCCCCAAGACTTTAACATATGTTGACCCTCAAGACCAACAGAACGGCGACAAGCCCGAGTCCCCGACCCCCAGGATTTGGTCATTTCCAATCAACTCTCATTAAAAATGTCAAATCTCATATTGAGCCCACAAGACATCATGCACGGGCTCAACGAGCGTTGGGTTGACCCGGTCCAATGAGAAGTTCAAGGCCTAAAATTGATGGGTCAAGTCCATTAAGATCCCATAAGCCTTAGTGGAACATATATGTGGGGCGACCTGAAGCGAACACTTGGCGACGTTCCATGATAGGATGGGTTTTCCTAACCCCTATGAGTAGAGGCTTACATTGACAGCAACACGTATGCTAGCTAAAGCTAAGCTACAAACTCACCGTGCTTATTTATTATAATGTTTGCCCATGGGGGAAGCAAAAAACAACATGGAATCACGAACATGTCTTAGAAGAAAGTGTAAGTTGGAGATCATTAAGGAGTTTGAAGTTGTAGTGGTAAAATATGTATGTTGTGAAGTAAATAGTGTGTAGTTGATGTATTAGGAAAATTTGGTTGGGACTTGAGCATTTTTTCAATACACAAAGCCAATACCATCCCCTGTTAGTTATCTACGCGTGATCTGAAAGTCTATGATGTATGTTCACATTGGCTTATGCCGGTTGGATTTTATCCAACTTCATCTCGTCAATTAGATGTGGTTAATGACTCTTGTGGAAAGTACTGTGATCGAGTTTAATGAATGATAGGGACAATTTTCTCTTTTGAACATTTTTCTTTTTGTCAGAGTTACAACATTATTATCATCAATCCTCAGATACGTATCGATGATGATGAATTAATACCGAGTACGTATCCAAGAGACATGTTGCCCATGTTAATTAGTATTGGTGTTTCATAGATTTAAAAAACACTATAATATTCAACGTGTGAACCAATCAGTCGAAATGTCAATTACAAAATGGGTCCATAAAGTTGTCGGGGTTCCATTTTTACTAAGTTTGTGTGTGGCAGTGATATAAACCGGTTACAATATATATATATACTAGAAAATACGCCACACGCTACGCGTGTGAAACGTTTTCTTATATTCCATTGTTGATGTTTCTATGTTTGTAGAAATGTCTTATTAGTTTATTTAATTCAATAATAATACATAATAGATTGAGTAATTAAAATGATTA
>JAQRGC011834711.1:0-11602 GCA_028659135.1 Plantago lanceolata
TTTTTTTTTTTCCTATAGTAATAGTACTATATATTTCATGGGTTTGTATCAACTATTTTTCATCTATCAATTGGTTGGATCTGTAAGTAAGGAAGCAGGAACAGGTTGCATAATCAACTATCATTTGGGAAATTTTAGAAGAGCAAGTGCCATTTATTTAGCCAAAAGATATAGTAGATCATGATATGGCTGAATTCTATACTATTAAGCTAGGAATTAACTTTGTTTGTCCTTGCACATACAAAAAAGTATTCATTACTGATCCTACAGGACTGGCTTATGGAATAAGCAGGAAAAGTGTGGAAGATGTGCAGCTGCTGCAACAGTGCAAAGTATTTTGGTTCACCTTGCAAATGACGCAGGGAATAAGATTTTTGGCATGAACCATCATACTTACCTAAGATCAAATTATCTAAAAGTGTCTGAGAACATCAAACCAGCGCAAATCAAATACACACCAAATAATTATCAAGGATAGTATACTATGACAGACCGAATTCAGACGGCAGATTCTTTAATCTTTATTGCCAAACATAAGTGAAGATATATATGTACAAGTATAGTTCCAGTTATTCAATTTCAATGTATTCATACAAAATGAATCTTTACTAATAGGATACATTTTCCATAACTTACCTGAAGTGCTACCACAACAGATGAACCATGTTTCTGCATAATCTTCAATTCCCGACACAAACTACCCTTGCTCAAAGAAATAACAAATGAACAATCGGAAGAGAACCACCAACCATACTGAAGATATATCTTCACTCCACAGGAGGAAAATATATTTGCAGGTGAAAGAATCATATTCTACGGTAATGACTGATCGACACCTGATCACCAAGTATATGTGTGTTTCTTACATTCTCTCAATCCTTTCCTGTAACATGAACAGTCCCTATAGCATATGAGGTGATGATGAGCAGTAGTATATACGATCATCAAGGGGCCTCCCTGTGGACTTAAATCAACTATATAGGCATAGATATCTACAGGTCATGATTCTGGTTTCTGTACTGGTACAGTTCTACCCAGCAGCAGCAGACCAAGCACTCCAGTGGCATCAAGCTCGGGAGTTGTGGAAAATAGTGTTGTTGAGTTTACCCAGAATGCTCATTTCTTGGACATAGACTCTTCGATTCTCCTTATGACAACACCCAGACTGCTCCCATTCTCAAGAGCTTTCACAGCAGCACTATGGGCCTGTTTATGCCATTTAAGCAGATTGTAGGACTGCAGTACAGACCACCGTGCTTGATTGGACATCTATATTATACAACAAGATGAGTTGTCATTGGTTTGGACTGGGATAGACTTTAATCAAGAGTCCAATGACTTCTTAGAGAAATGAACACTACACCACCACTAGTAACGAAAATTGGTTCCGATATAACAGGAGGATATGTAGCATCGCCAATTTTCATTACTTGAGGGGTGATAATCTCCAATTCCCAATATATCAAGGATGAAAATAAGAAACAATAAGAAAAATGTTCGCCCCTACAGTATAAATGAAAATGACCTGTGCAACAGAGAGTGGGGGCTCCAGAAGCAGACTGATGTTCCTAAACAGATTTTCATCATTTTCTCCACCCTCCGCCTCCCCATATACAAGAGCTTCAGCAGCAATGCCGGCGAAAAGTACCATGCAATACCTAATGAAGTAAATGACATAAATTTTAAAATGATTCCACACGAAAAAATCTTTTTGCCATATCCCTCCACCAAGCATTATTAGAATATAAGTGTTCAACAATTGTTATCACACGCTAAATTGAGCTTGACTGGATTTTTTGGTAATCACCAACCTGTCAAAAGCAGTACCACTGACACGGCCCTCAGCAAGCTCATTTTGAAGTTTCTCATCCCAAAACTGTGTTCCAGCCTGCAAAATCATGCTTAATTAAAGTTGGGGAAATGAACATAGGACACAGACAGGTTGGTGCAAAATCATGCTTAATTAAAGTGTGGGGAAATGAACATAGAACACAGACAGGTTGGTGGTAGGTTGAAAATGCTAACTAGAAAAATTGTTGAGTGCTTCGAACTCCTTGTAAGTGTTACACACTTAGCAACAGTTAGTTAGTAACAAAGGCCTGGTAGTTTTAAAGAACTCAAAATAATAATACATTAATACCTGTCCTTGAATGCCCATCTGCATTGCAACAATTGGGTCTAATATTACACCACGAATAGGACAGCCCATAAGATAAGCTGCAGAATACAGAGAACATGCACATTAATAGAATTCCAAAAAAGAAAATTGCAATAGAAGTAGAACCTTCTGATATCATATCATCCAACTGCTAAGTAAACATAGTGGCAGGGATATTTGAGCATACCAACAAGAAAACAATCACCTATCACCATCACATGGTCAAAACAAGAAGATGGATTGACTTGATTTCCTAGTTGCTACTTAATTCATTTTATTCTAAGCAGATTTCTTGCTAATGTCAAATATGGCTTACCTACAAGAAGGTGGCCAGCTTCATGAACTAAAATACGACGTTTATACGGAGGCCAGTAACTAGAAATCTGAGCTAAGCATGAACCACCAAGAAAAATAGCATCTAGCATGGCCAACCCCAACACAGCAGCTATATTTGGCCTGATATCAATTCCTTGGTTTACCAGAATAGACGCTCCAGCAAACAAAGCAATCAGAAATACACTAGAGGTTCCAGAGACTCCCCACTTTTTAGGAGAAAGTTTTGACACTGCAATAACAACAAAGCGAAAATGGAAATGTCACTAAATTTTGAAGCAACAATATAAACCGTAATTGCTCCAAACGAACATCAAAGGCGAAAAAATTGAACAAACGCAGCATATTACCTTCTAAACCAGTTGAAGATCTCAACACAGACGGTGTAACGTTTCTCGGTCCTTCTAGAACTGCACCAAAACAATCACTCAAGCCTCTGAAATGCATTATGAAATACTTAATTCAGTTACAAATCCATCCTCAAATGTTATTAATTATTATTATTCCTCCAACAACATGAAAGCAATCATTCCACAAGCAAATAATTATGCTAAAAGTTCATCATCCTAATTGATAAGGTAACTAAAAAAGGAATAACCAGCTACAAAAAGTCGGTCGCCGGTTGAAATTAAACGAAAACAGGAAAATAAGATACTGTATACTGTTTAGTATTGTTTACCAATGCTGCCGTATTTTCCAAAATTGGGCAAAAGGCCTTTGTCCTTGAGAAAGGAATAAGCACTGGCAACAAGCCTCATGTCATCGGCATTCAAGCAAGTGTCTAACACCTCCCAATCCCTACGGAAACCGAATTCTCCATCTGCAGGCCGAATTGTGTCAATTGAAGGGCCGGAACCATCGAGCACAATTGGGGTTGTGTCTCTGAGAAAACGGAGAGCTCGAGCGAGATCCTTTTCCTTTACAGCTTCTTCGTACTCTTGCCACTCACGAACGGCTCTGGTCCGGGCGGTATAACGACAGGTTTTCAGGTGTAATTTTGGTGGTAGAAGTGGGAACGGAGAAGAAGATATTATACTTCTCGCCATTTTTTTGAGCTCGAAGATTTCATTTTGACAAGTCCTCGCTTATTTTTGTGTTTAGAATTAGCCTAGGTCACGTGGAATTAGTTATGGAGTTCGAGTTGGTTTAACTATAAACTACGCTGAAGTCTCATAAACTACTCCGATCTAATATTCTCATTGGATAGGTTCGAACTTAAAAGGCTCCAAAACTATCGGTCTATTTTATTCGACAAAAGATTGGGTTGAATTATGAGTTTTGCAACTAAAACCCAATTAACCTCCACATCTGAGATCGAGCTCCAAGCTCTTCATCACGGCCTCACATACGTTTGGGAATGAAGGACCCAAGCTAATGGTAGAAATTGACTCACTCGATGGCTACTCTGACGTCCAATTGTCGGGAACTCAACATTTCATGGACAGTTGAGTTCAAATGGATTCAAAGATCAACTAATATTGTTGGTGGCATAGTTGCGAGATGGGCGGTTGAGGAAGAAGGAAACCCAGTTGTGGGTTATTTGGAGTATAAGTTACAACTAAGTAACTCTAAACTGAACCGAATGTCATGAATATGGAATGAACTGAATCGAAGTGAATTAGATTGAAATAAATTGAAATTAATTAATTTTCATACGAAGTTAACAATGGCTTAATAATAACACAATCAACATGAAGTAAGGAATTGTAGTTATGTTTGGCTTCAAATAAGTTTAATTCAAGTTAAAATTAGACATAAGACATATTCGAGGAAACCAGTAGGCATATAAAACTTATAGATATGAAGTGTGTTGATAAGTTATCAACCTAGGTCCTAATATCATATACTAAGATATATATGTGTACATGTAATGTAAGAAAACGTATTCGTTAACATTTTTAAATTGCCGAGATAATCACGGGAGAGGAAAAGGGAGCACTATACATGTTGTATTTGTACCTTGTACTTGATGCAAACAAATTGAGCGTTCGTAACATTATCATGAAATCGCTCGGTCAATGTTCAGTTTGTGTCCAACCTAAATTGAACCAAACAACTCGTTCACATATCTGTGTAGATAACAAATTGAACGCAATCACATATTACCGACGTGTAGTTAGCAAACAATTTGTAACACAAGCACAAACTAATCAAACAACAGAACACTCACGAACAAACGCGCCTGAAATTTTAACGAAATGAATACGAACCAGGTGATTGTAATGTTTATCAAACATGAACCGAACCGAATCGAATCGAACTTGAGGAAAGAACATCCATGGCTTAATTACTACCAAGTCCATTCCAGGTTTTTTATAACAGAAAAGGCCTCATAAAGTAACAAGTAAACACGAGCAAAAGCAACAGTAGTAGTGTGGGAGGAGTGAGGTGAGCCTGAAAATCATCGAACCATCTTCAACCTCAAATCAACTCCAAAGATAAGAGAAATCTCCTCAACCCTCAATTCCCAATCCCATTGCCCCACAAATACACCTCCACTCTGCAAAACAAATCCCACTTTCCACACCCACAGACTGAGCCTACCAAATTTCACATCCCCAAGAAATGGCGTCAACAGCTGCATCACCCGCATTCTGCGGCATTTCCAAGACCTCCACCGCCGCCAGAGCTTCCCTCTCCGCCCCCACCACCCGCTTCCTCGTCAAAACCCCACCACAAAACCTCGGTTTCTCCGCCACAGTCGCCAACCCCCTCTCACACCACGTCGCCGCCACCAGCCTCCGATCCTTGAGGTCGAAACCGGTGAGGGGTATTTTTGCCATGGCCAAGAAGAGCGTTGGTGACTTGAGTGGCTCTGATCTTAAGGGCAAGAAGGTCTTTGTCAGGGCTGACCTTAATGTACCTCTTGATGATGCTCAGAACATCACTGATGATACTAGGATCAGAGCTGCTATTCCTACCATTAAGCACTTGATGAACAATGGGGCTAAAGTAGTCCTATCCACTCACTTGGTCAGTTTGCCCTTTCATTTCCCTATTTTTTGTGTCTGTGCTTGAACTGCCTTGTTTGATTCTTGATTAATGACGTTGACTAAAATGTAGTAGTTGCTACTCTTGATTGTTAGTTTGGCTCTACGTCTGTCTGATTGCTTGATTTTTCCATTAACTTTCGCGATATTAGTTGGTTATGTCAATGATCAGGGAGATTGGAGTTGTTTCTAGTGGCATGTTCTGGCCTTATTATGATGTATCCGATTGTTTGATTTTAATACCATCACTTTTGATCGACGATATTAGTTCATAATGCCTTGTTATGCTAAGACCAGGGTATTCGCTTTCTCAGTACGGTATTAGTTGGTAGACTTAGGCCATGATCAGGGACATTGCAGTTGTTTATAGATATGGAAGACTGCTGCATTTGTTCATGTCAGCATTGGAAGTTATGTTTTTCAGGGTGTTTCCTCTATTTACGGATTACATGTTTTAGATCGCTGATGAATGATGATTCTTCCTGTATTAGTGTTGAAATGTGGATAGCCTGCAAAGTTTGTTACTTGTGGCTTTTCTTGAGTCGACTGTTGAATCTTGTTAATGGATTTTCAGGGTCGACCCAAAGGTGTTACTCCAAAGTACAGTCTCGCGCCTCTTGTTCCCAGGCTATCTGAATTGCTCGGCATTGAGGTATCAAATTACAGGAACACTATTTATCGTATATTGAAACATGATAAGACTGATTGTGGTAGAAATGAATAATATAAGCAGCTGGATGAAGTTGTTCCGTAACTGAACACAAGCTGTTCATTTTGATTGTAACAGGTTGTGAAGGCTGATGACTGCATTGGTCCGGATGTTGAAAAGTTGGTAGCTGCACTACCTGAAGGCGGTGTTCTTCTGCTTGAGAATGTGAGGTTTTACAAAGAGGAAGAAAAGAATGATCCTGAGTTTGCCAAGAAGCTCGCCTCATTGGCTGATTTATATGTGAATGACGCGTTCGGTACTGCACACAGAGCACATGCTTCGACTGAGGGAGTTACTAAATACTTGAAGCCCTCTGTTGCTGGTTTCCTTTTGCAAAAGGTTCCACTTACTTTCCTCTGTTACTGTTTAACATAATTCGATGATTATATAGTATGCAGCATGCACAATTAATATATCGTGCATTCGAAAACTCACTAGGATATCCCAGAAATGATATGAAAAGGTGGACACAAAGAGGAAACAATTTGATAAACATACAAGTTATCATTTATTCCATTCCTGTTTTGTAAAACCTTTTGCGGAATTGAGGGAAATATGAAATATTGATCATTTTCACTGATTCCTTTATTGTACACTAATTTCTTGTTTTCCATTTGATGTTTCCAGGAGCTGGACTATCTTGTTGGGGCAGTTTCAACCCCCAAAAGACCGTTTGCTGCAATTGTTGGTGGTTCAAAGGTTTCCTCTAAGATTGGAGTGATTGAATCACTTCTAGAGAAGTGTGATATATTGCTATTGGGAGGAGGAATGATCTTCACATTCTACAAAGCACAAGGACTGTCAGTAGGAGCTTCCTTGGTCGAAGAAGACAAGCTAGAGCTTGCAACTTCACTCCTTGCTAAAGCTAAGGCCAAAGGAGTGAGTCTCTTGCTACCCACTGATGTGGTTATAGCCGACAAGTTTGCTCCCGATGCAAACAGCAAGGTCCTATTCTTCTCTTCTAGACTTTGCTAATAACACTTTAGTTCATTCATCATCGACCGCCCTTCTAACAATATGAGTGTGGGATGTTGTCTTGCAGATTGTGCCTGCATCTGCCATCCCAGACGGGTGGATGGGATTGGATATTGGACCAGATTCCATCAAGACATTTAATGAGGCCCTTGACACCACACAAACTATTATTTGGAACGGACCAATGGGAGTTTTTGAATTCGAAAAGTTTGCCGCGGGCACAGAGGTATTTCGGTCTATTTCTCAACATAGTTGTTTTCTTATCTCAAGATGAGTATGTGCCGTACCATTAGAATTGAGTACAGTTTCTTCAGTTAAAATTTTAGTTCATATCTAATTATATCTTGGCCTTAAATGTGCTGCAAGAACTGGCCACCTCAAATATGGCCAGTTAGATGCAACATCTCTTCATTAGAACCCTCTCACATGTCCATGTTTTCTAGTAGGCTTTATAGATTCGTCTCATATACTGTTCCGGAGATGAAGCTGTATAACTGTAAATAATTGCATTGAAAAGGATCAGAGAACTATGAGGCATATGATATATAATAAGATAACTCAACTACAGGTTTCAAGTTTGCCTGCAAAATGCAGGCAGCGTGACATAGTTCCATGTCATGGATTTTCTTTAGAGGTCGTATGTTGACCTTCAGCACTTTGGAATTGATATTCTAGTCCTATTGATAAGCAAAATCACAGTCTTCATCATATATGGAGTACTTTCAATTCGAGGAATATGAAGAAGTATATAAGAGTTAACAAGAGTGTGTCTTTGTTTGCAGTCTGTAGCAAATAAGTTAGCCGAGCTCAGCAAGAAAGGAGTGACGACAATTATTGGAGGAGGAGACTCCGTTGCAGCTGTCGAGAAGGTAGGAGTTGCAAGCGTAATGAGCCATATCTCAACGGGTGGAGGTGCCAGTTTGGAGCTCTTGGAAGGCAAAGAGCTGCCCGGTGTCCTTGCCCTTGAAGAAGCCATTCCAGTTGCTGCGTAAGGCATCAACCAACATTCCCAAACGATTCTTTTTCTTTTTACATATCTATATATATGGTGTTTCGCCCCAGTTTGTAAACGAGAAATGTAGAAGAGTACGAGTTCATGTTGTAGATGTGCCACTCTACCCTGTAACGTCTCAACCAGCTTTCTTCTTGTCCAAACTGTCATTAACGAAATAAGAAAAAATTGTGGAAGCTGAGCATTTTTGATATTCAATTCTTTCCGTGCGTTAGTTGATTCTTCGCCAAAGCATAATTTGAACCTATTTTGATGTTTCTTGAATTATAGGAAGGTGCTGCATAAAGTCCTGAGCAAGTTATAAGACAAAATTGGCTCAAAAGCCTTTAGCTGAATGTCTCTCATGTCTAAAAGTTAGTATGAAACTGTTAAGTTGAGCAATTCAGTATGAATGTCCTGAACTGCAGGACACCCTTTTGTACTGTTTCTTTGGAGCACATAAAGCACATGAAATTTTCTTTATTAGCTTGGGTAGTACTTTTCTTTAACAAGGGTGATCAAGGTAGTGAATTGCAAAAGGACCTGTTATTACATTATTTACTATGCAAACAGCAACCGGAAAAACCCATCTTTTGTGCCTTATTGTGGTTCGCCTTCCGATTTTGGTACGTTATCGTTCAATTTCAGTGCCTGTTTGTTGATTCCGGTTGAGTTAAAACTTAGAAGTTCGAGGTGTGATAGACAGAACTTGATAAGTTGCAAAAAGATAGATTGTTAAACAAAGTTCTACACAATTGAAAGTACAAAAAAGAGCAAAATAACGGTCAAGAAACAACTACTTACATCAAAACCGTTATTTTGGAATCAAAATGTGGAGAACTTATATGTTTTGTACCTTCAAAACGCCACCCTACTTTATATTATTCTTTCTGTTAGTTACAAATCACATTACATGCATGCCAAAAGACACAATATAAGAGAAATTTAGTACTACACCAAAAGGCAGTAACAAGAAACAACTTCACTGCAACACAAATGGATGAACAACAGATAATGGAAGCTGGAGTTAATAAGGAGAAAAAGCTACCCTCTTTCTTGAGCAAGCTCTTGAGTATTGTAAATGACCCAAATACAGATGCTTATATTTCATGGGGTTCATCTGGCACTAGCATCATCATATGGGACCATATCGAGTTCTCTGCGAATTTGCTCCCCGAATACTTTAAGCACAGCAACTTTTCCTCCTTTGTCTACCAACTTAACAACTATGTATGTTCTGGCATGGTTGTTCTTTATCAGCTGATCTGTCTGTTATAAATTTACTTTTGACAGCTTTCGAGACTTCGAGTAATGTGTTGTGAATGACATGCTGTGCCTTTGAATGTCTTTGTTTACAGGGGTTCAGGAAAATAGGACTTGATGTCTGGGAGTATGAGAATCCTTGGTTTCAGGCAGGGAAGGAGTATTTGCTTGCAAACATCGTAAGGCGAACGAGTAGGCCGAGAACTGTTGCACCACAAAGCTACCAAGACGTAACTGTTGCACCACAAATCTTCCAAGGCGCAACATCTTGCTCCGACGTAAGTAACAACAACCTGCTGGAAGCAAAGGTGGAAGCTCTTAGGAGTGAGATCAGGGAATCTGGAATTGAAATTGAGGAGCTAAAGAGGCAACAGGCGGAAATCGAGCTTCAGATGGTGGAATTTCAAAATTTCCAGGCCAAATACGAACAGATCGTGAACTTTTTGGGTAGAGAACGTGATGAAACTGTTGCTGTGGAGGCGAATAGAAAGAGGAAACGGAGTAGCCCTGAGAGTTCGGTGGAAGTGGAGAACGAGATTGTTGCGGGATTCGAAAACTTGGAGGGAAATGTTAATGGTGATGAAGCTGATGATAATTATGAACATGCAAATTCTTTTGAGGATGATCTGTCTTGGAAACAAATGCTGGAAAATAGTTTGGAGAACGGAGAACCAATTGGTCATCAAATGAAAAAGGAGCAGGCTGAGCCTGAATTCTTGCAGGATTGGAGGGTCTGGTTGCTAATTTGACTAATTGATCACTCGACTTTAGTAAGTAAATTACAACTTGATCCTTATTTTATTTGACTATTGTATATTTGTATGCTAGCAGCCTAGCATTCTATGAAATTTACTCAAAGATCCCAACTATTTATGGTTTTACAAAACAATTATTTTGACGAGCTACTGTATGCTTTAGGGTTTAGAGTAACTATAAGTATATAACGAATTTTAAAGAATCATCCACTTTTGAGGAGAATTAGGTAAAAATGATTCGTTAACTAGATTTTTAAAAGATTTTTGTGAAAATAAAACTTTTAAAAGTTGCAGCAAGCGTTTGTACTTTGTAGTAGACCTATGTAATCCCATTTGGAGGTCAGTGAGAGGTCTAATTCAACTCCAACAAATTTTACGTATTTAATTTAATTTAAGATCTTAATCTGCCTCACAT
This sequence comes from Plantago lanceolata, assembly GCA_028659135.1. Taxonomy (NCBI): domain Eukaryota; kingdom Viridiplantae; phylum Streptophyta; class Magnoliopsida; order Lamiales; family Plantaginaceae; genus Plantago; species Plantago lanceolata. Next base: position 10,590 of record JAQRGC011834711.1, read on the forward strand.
TTAACTTGTAAAATACTAAATTTTGAGTAAAAAGTTTCAACTTCGTATTATTTTTAAATTTCAAGTTTGCCGTGCATTTTCATTTTTTAATCACACCTATCTTTAATTTTATTTTATGTGAGCTCGCTTATTGATTTATTATGATTTTGCAGGGAATATATATTTTTTAAATAGCATTGTAAAGGTCCGAGTGGAATCGTTTAGATCGATCAATGTTACTTGGTTTATTTATGTTTGAGAGCTGTTATGCATCTGAAGAACCATAATATTGCTGTGATGATGACATTAGATAATAAGTGTATTCGTTATTTATTTATGTGAAGTGTGAACCTTGTGTTGGATTGGCAATTTCCTTGGTGCATTTTCCGATTTTCTATTGTTCTAAATTCGATTGTACTTTGTTTATTAGGTTGTAAACTAAAACTCAAAAATCTATAAGCAAATAAAACCAAAACCTCATCACGAAACACTTTCTCAATTACATTAAGATTAACAACTTAATTCACAAAACGAAGCCTGTGAACCAGAATAAGAACCTCCAAAAAATAAAGAAAGGTTGTCAAGAGTCAGCAAGCTGGTGCAAATAACAACAATTGTCAGAAACAAACTCACAAACACTTCCAAAAATATGTGTGTCTTCGCTCTTCATTCATGTTTCTAAATTATGACAATGCAGGGAATGTATGAATTTGTTCCAAGTGATGAATCATTATTTTATTTATTTGAAAAAATAAAAATGGGAATTCTTCACATTTCACAACAAATTATAGAAATAAATGATAAAATATAAAAGGTAGAAGGAAATACTTATCATCATATATAATTGTTGAAAATTATGAAGAAAAATGAGAAGTAAATAATTCCTTGTGTGGTTTATTTACTTGGAGACCATTTCTTAATTATTAATTGATTAAGATAAAGTAATATATATTCGAAAGCCACTCCGTAAGAGCTTTGAATAGATATATTAGTGCCCATAACAGGCTTTGGGTTAGTGAGAAATAAGTGCTTAG
>JAQRGC011835094.1:0-11013 GCA_028659135.1 Plantago lanceolata
AATTATATATACCTTGCACCACCATTACAATAAACATGGTAAACCAGCTGTAAAATAGCTTCCCCTGCTCTTGCTCTGCAAATGAAAGTAGCTACAGGAAGTTATAGTGAATGCTACAGGAGGGAATAGTGTTTTTGCCTTAATGGCTTATTAGATCTTGGTTGATATGAAATGAGATTTTGGAAAAATGAACAGCTTTGATCATAGCTTGTGCATATTTCACGCCTACGGTACCTTGAGTAGGGAAAGGTGACTGTCAGCTGCTGTCTGCAAATCTGTGGATTTATAAATCGTTGTATTTGCAGTATATGAGAATCCTGCACCAACCGGAGAGTCAAAATAGATGACGCTGGCAACCTTAGACCAAGAGTATGGATTGAGATGTAAAACAGGCAAGCCGTCTTTTTCCTTGGCCATTTCGAAATTGAAAGGTCCTGTTCACCATTAAAGCTGAACCGAGTAACATTTCCAAGTTCCAACTATGTCTGGTTATTATGTCCTATAAACTTGTAACCATCTGCTAGAAATTATCCTCCTATTTGAAGTTCTGTATAAACTAATGAGAAGTCTTAAACTTTGATAACGAAGCGTTCATATACTATAAATGTTTACCATGTTCGTAGACAAAGCCATCGAAGCTGGAACAACCAGGTCCTCCATTGAGCCACAAAACAACAAGATCACTAGCTGGATTTCTTTCAGACACGACGAAGTAGTAAAACAGTTTCTTTGGTAGTTTCTCTTCAAGTGTCACATACCTTCATTAAATCAAACTAACCAAATTCGTTATCGCCTCCAAGCATTATACACAAAGAACGAATATTCTCACTGTAACAAAACGAAACATAATTACCCTGAGTAATGTTCTGAAGGAAATGTGCCCTTAAATCCAGGAAGGCTCTTCACTCTAGAAACTTTAGGTGCTGCTTCGACTGTATACAAACTGACAAACATGAAAACAATTACAGTTAAAATGAGCACAAGCTGCATTTCGCAAATGGCCATGCTTCTCTTGATTCCGCTCTGAACTCTGTGAATGAACCAACTGCGTGATCCACAGGGTATTTAAAGAGAAGATTGCAGTGCATTACAGCTCCTTGTTTCACATTCAACGATAAACGAAAATGACACTCAAATATCAGAAGAATAGACGTAACCGTAGAATTTCATAATATGAAACGAGACCAAACCAAAGCAGTAGCTAAATTCTTGAGACCATTCCATATTTGTGAGAGTTTCAGTCGTCTATATATCTAACCTTACATTTCAGAGCTAGAATTGCTAGTTTGAGTTGTGAAAACTGAAAAGGAGCAATAAGGCCAAAATGTTAAATTACTCCACTATTAGTTTCACTGTGAAAATTACACTTGCTACTTTGTGTCCTTTTCCTCAGACTATGAAAAGCTTTTGGAAAAATAACAACCTCACACTGTTTATTAAATTTTACTGACAGATTCCAAAACAATGAATCCCAAACAACATACCAATGCCTTTCCTTTTCTCTTCTCTTATCTTTTTCGCGAGCAGAGTTTTCAAGAATTCGAAACATAACTTAAAATGGTAAGTGGTAGGTAGAATTCGTGACTCTCCAGCTAAAACTCTACACCAGAAAGAACCATACTGTGTAATGTATTTCAATACAACATTCTCTTGAAACATGAAACGTCTCGAATTTCAACAACATGTTTCCTAATACAAACAGTTGTATCAGTAATAAGTTATAGTATCTGTTACTAATACATTAACATTAGATTGAGTCTGAGTTTGAGCAGATGGTATATATCTAGGTGTTTGTCAAGAATCTCATGGCTTTATTCAAACAATCATGTCAAGTTCCAGAAATGGCGAATCAGTTTTATTCATTCAAGCGTTATATGCTTATTAAAACAGTTTCCAGACAGTTCAAGATACATATCATTCGCATTTTTGTTGTTAACCATTCATATCGGTTCTCCTGCTAACCAACGAGAGAAAATCTGTGTAGATGTTTGTCAAGAAAATCTCATGGTTTTATTTAAACAATCCTATGTCATATTCTAGAAGAGAGAAATTCATCATTCAAGCCTTCTATGCTTCTACAGACAGTTTCAAGACCATTCAAGATACATATTGATTAGCTATTTTTTTCGTTAACCGTTCATATACGTTCTCCTGCTAACCAACGAGAGAAAAAAGCCAGTGATTCCCTGGGCTTGTATTCCGGTACAGTGTGTCCTGCTCCCTGCATCATCACAACACAAGAAATAATGAACATACTAGTAATTACTAGAACGAACGTTCATAGCTGTTTAGGTTCACATCCTTGATCATATGTTACCTTGATAGTGATGAATGTGAAATTATTAGCATAGCCTTGCAAGTATCTGCAGGCCAGAAAAAGAAAAAAAAAATGTAATGTAATAAAACCAAGTCGATTGAAGAAAACGACGACATTGAACTGCTACGACTGAAAAACGGTCAGAAGATTTATATTTACCCACCCAGCAACTTGATCGTTGACTATCCAAGACCTCCATTCATCAACAACTTCGTATCCCATTGACTGTGTCCATGCTTCAGTTCCGGTAAATGGTACACACATATCATGATCTCCACTGCAGAATGAAAAATGCAACCTTGTTAATCGCTCGGTTTAAAATTTTTGTCCAAACTCGAAGAAACAAACCTAAAGATAGCAGTGCTTATCAGTTATGTAAAACTAAACATTCATAAGAAGAAATAAGGTACTTTTTTTTTTTTTTTTTCTGTTGAGAAAACATATGCTACCTGTATATCAGAACTCGGTAACCACTGGCAGTGAAAATCTTGTGGTAACGAATCATGCTCCCGGCATCATGGTCATGATAAATAAAATTGCAAATACTCCATTCTCCACTTTCCTGTAAAAGTTTGGAAACAAACAGAGTTAGAGATCTCTTATTCTCGATTGGTGATAAATATACCGGGGCAGGATCAGTTACTTACGGGGTTAACATGAAGTGCTTTCCTAACCGCATCATTGTTCAGCCATTTAGTTGCTACTATATCATTCTGCAATACCCCGAAAAACTAAATTATCAGCACGCCAAAAATGTAAGCAAGCAAGTTAGTTTATTTTGTTTGGAGCATTTTGTCATTAGACTCATTACCACACAAGGGACATGTACTCCTCTACTCATTAACTGAGGCCAAGATGGGATAATTCCATCTTTAAGAGGTGCACGGAAAGGCCACGCACGGCCAAACATCCTCTGTCGGACTGGAAGTGGCCTATCAGTCACCCCGAGTTGCTTGAAGCTCTGTGGCAACTTCGAGCTCGTGTTTTTGCCAACATCTTCCGGGTGGTGGTAACACGGCTCTAGGATGTCATACATGTTCAAATCTTTGAGAAGCTGAGCAAAAAGTTCCAAATAAGTGAGGAAATAATCTAAACTAGATTTAGTATATTTCTAATGCTGCAAGCTTAGCTTCTTACCAAGTCTATATGAGAATTGATTTCTTTACAATAAATGTCAGTGTTTTCATAATTTCCTTCGCAGATGCGCTCGGCTTCCTGGAGAAAGTAACTAGTTAATCAAAATCTCATTCATCTTTAAGAAATCAGGTATATAACGTGGCAAGAAGTTTACGAATGACGACCACACACCTTGAAAATAGTCTCAGATATTAGACCCATTCCGTGAGCAAAAGAAACGACTGCATTACGATTATCATAGTGGGTATCACCACACAACCCATTTCCGACCATGTAACCCTGCAAGGATGATGTTTTCGCTCTTGAGTACAAAGTAAACCACTGAAACTCAAACTGCAAAGGAAGGGAGTGAAGAAATTACCTTGAAATTGATAATAGGTTTAACGCCAAGCTTGATACCTGCAAGAAACAGTCAGTTAAACACCTGATGCGATGAGCGATATATTTCCTTGTACAGAAGAAGAAGAAGAAGAAGAAGAAGAAGAAGAAGAAGAAGAAAAAGAAGGGATAACCACCAAAACTGTAACATAGATCCGTATTTTATACATGTCTACCTTTGTCAACCTCAGAAGCCAGAGTAGGGATATATATCCCTGCATAAGATTCGCCCGAGATGTAAAATGGATTTGCAGTGAACTCTGGGAATAGATCGAACCACTACAAGCAAAGAACAATTTGTTCTATAAACAGCTAATTAATATATATGAAGTGAGATTTTGGAAATATGAACAGCTTTGATCATAGCTTGTGCAAATTACAATGTGTACCTTCAGTAGGAAACGATGACTGTCAGCTGCTGTCTGCAAATCTGCAGTTACATACTCAGTTGTATTTGCAGTATATGAGAATCCTGCACCAACCGGAGAGTCCAAATAGATGATGCTGGCAACCTTAGACCAAGAGTGCGGATTGAGATGTAAAACAGGCAAGCCATCTTTTTCCTTGGCCATTTCGAAATTGAAAGGTCCTGTTCACCATTAAAACTGAACCGAGTAACATTTCCATCTGCTAGAAGGGGTCCTCCTATTTGAAGTTCTAATATAAACTAAAGGGAAGTCTAACATGATAGAGAAGCGTACATATACTATAAATGTTACCATGTTCATAGACAAAGCCATCGAAGCTGGAACAACCAGGTCCTCCATTGAGCCACAAAACAACAGGATCACTAGCTGGATTTTTTTCAGACTCAACGAAGTAGTAAAACAGTTTCTTTGGTAGTTTCTCTTCAAGTGTCACATACCTTCAGTAACTCACATAAAACAAATTAGTTTCGAGTAGTATGATTCACAAAGAACGAAAATTCTCACTGTAACAAATCAACTAAGCAAGACGTAATTACCCTGAGTAATGTTCTGAAGGAAATGTGCCCTTAAATCCAGGAAGGCTCTTCACTCTAGAAACTTGAGGTGCTGCTTCGACTGTAAACAAACCGACTAACATGAAAACAATTACAGTTAAAAAGAACACAAGCTGCATTTCGTAAATGGCCGTGCTTATCTTGATTCCGCTCTGAACTCTCTGAATGAACCAACTGCGTGATCCACAGGGTATTTAAAGAGAAGATTGCAGTGCATTACAGCTCCTTATTTCACATTCGAGTGTATTACAATGGCACTCAAATATCACAAGAATAGACGTAACCAGAGAATTTCGTATTGCAAAACGAGACCAAACCAGAGCAGTAGCTAAATGCTTGCGACAATTCCAGATGTGTGAGAGTTTCAGTCGTCTATATATATCTAACATTACATTTCAGAGCTAGAATTGCTAGTTTAAGTTGTGAAAACTGAAAAGGAGCAATAAGGCCAAATTCTTAAATTACACTATTAGTATCACTGGGAAAATTACACTTGCTACTTTGTGTCCTTTTCCTCAATTATGGAAAGCTATTGGAAAAATAACAACCTCACAGGCTCACACTGTTTTGTTAAATTTTACTGACAGATTCCAAAAGTTGCTAATATTCTTATTCCAAAACAATGAATCCCAAACAACATATGAATGCCTTTCCTTTTCTCTTCTCTTATCTTTTTCGCGAACAGAGTTTTCAAGAATTCGAAACATAACTTAAAATGCTAAGTGGTAGCTACAATTCATGACTCTCCAGCTAAAACTTTGTATCTTTTCCTTTTATTAGATGACCCGGGACCAGAAAGAACGATATAGTGTATTGTCTTTCAATAGGCCATTCTCGTGAAACTTGAAACGTCTCGAAGTTTCTGACCAAGTACAACAGGCAACAAGAATTTGAACCACATGTTTCCTAATACAAACACTTTTATCAGTAGTAACTAGTAAGGTAGTATCTGTTACTAATACATTAACTTTAGATTGAGTCTGAGTTTAATTGAGCAGATGGTATATATCTAGGTGTTTGTCAAAAAAATCACATGGGTTTATTTAAACAATCTTATGCATGTTTTAGAAAGGATGAATCAATTTTATTCATTCGAGCGTTCTATGCTTATACAAACAGTTTCAAGAGGTTCACGAATACATATCATTCCCTAACCATTCATATCGGTTCTCCTGCTAAGCAACGGGAGAAAAAAAAAGCCAACGATTCCCTGGGCTTGTATTCTGGTACAGTGTGTCCTGCTCCCTGCATCATCACAACACAAGATGCAATAAATACTTTGTAGATACTAAGTTCATAGCTTTTTAGGTTCAGATATCCCTCATCTTACCTTGATAGTGAGCAAAGTGAAATCATTAGCATAGCCTTGTAAGTACTGCACGCCAGAAAAATAACAAATGTAAGGTAAAAACCAAGTCGACTGGTAGCTGCATGCGTTAGAAGCAAAAGAAAACTACAAATTCAGAAGCTACGACTGAGAAACAGGCAGAGACAGATTGGTATGTACCCAGCGACATGATCGTTGACTATCCAAGGCCGCCATTCATCAACTACTTCGTATCCCAGTTACTGTGTCCATGCTTCAGTTCCAGTAAAAAGGCACACGCATATCATGATCTCCACTGCAGAGCGAAATACAGCCATCTTAATCACTCAATTAGGAAATTGTTGAAACTCAAGATATACAAAATTAAAAACAGAAGCACTGGTTAGTTATGTAAAGCTAAAGAATCATTATACTCGATCAGATTCTGATGTTTCTTCACCTGTATATCAGAACTCAGAAACCACTGTCAATGAAGTACTTGTGGTAGCTAATCATGGTCCCTGCATCATGGTTATAAGAAAGATGCTTGCAAATGCTCCATTCTCCACTTTCCTGTGCAATTTTGGAGTCAAAATACAGTTATCATAGTAGGGGATCACACAACCCATTTCCCACCATGTAACCCTGCAAATGATGATGTTTCCGCTCTTGACTTCAAGTATACCACTGAAAACTCAAACCACAAAAAGAAGGCAGAGTGAAGAAATTACCTTGAAATTGATAACAGGTTTAATGCCACGTTTGAACCTGCAAGAACAGTTAAAGATCTGATGAGCGACATATTTCCTTGTACAGAAGAGGAAACAAGGATAAGCAGAAAAATTGCAACACAGATCCATATTTTATGTGTACCTTTGTCAACCTTAGAAGCCAGAGTAGGAAAATAAACCCCTGCATAAGATTCGCCCGAGATATAAAATGGATTTGCATTGAACTCTGGGAATAGCCCGAACCACTACAAGTGAAGAACAATTTGTTCAATAAGCAGCTAACTGATAGGAAGTGAGATTCTGGAAAAATGAACGGCTATAAATTGCTTTTACATATTTAATACCTACTGTCACAAATCACAGTGTGTACCTTGAGCAGGAAAAGGTGACTGTCAGCTGCTGTCTACAAGTCTGCAACTGCATAAGACGTACTTACAGTGTATGAAAATCCAGCACCAACCGGAGAGTCCAAATAGATTATGCCGGCAGCCTTAGACCAAGAGTATGGATTGAGCTGTAAAACAGGTAAGCCATCCTTTTCCATTAAAATTTTGAAATTGAAGGGCCCTGTTTCATCATTAAAGCTGAACTGAGTAACATTTCCAACTATGTCTCATAACCTAGTAATTTATATCCCGATCTGCTAGAAAGCATCCTCCATTTGAAGCTCTACATAGACTACATTTACCAAACATAATTTTAACTTGATAGTTGATACATATACAATAATTGTTTACCATGTTCATAGACAAAGCCATCCAAGCTGGAACAACCAGGACCTTCAGTTAGCCACAAAACAACAGGGTCACTTGCTGGATTTCTTTCAGATACGACGAAGTAGTAAAACAGTTCCTTGGGTGGATTCGCCCCGAGTGTCACATACCTTCATAAACTCATATAAAATAGATGAGTCATCGCCTCCAAGTATTATTCAAAAAGCGACAGAAATTCTCATTTCAACAAAACAAGACATAATTACCCAGAGTAATGTTCTGGCGGGAATGTGGCATTAAATCCAGGAAGGCTTGTCACTCTTGAAATTTGAGGAGCTCCTTTCACTGTAAACAAACTGTCAAGCATGAAAACAAGTACAGTCAAGGAAAATAAAAGCTGTATATTGTGCATGGCCACGCTTCTCTTGAATTCCTTTGTTCTGAATCTGAACTCTGTGTGAATGAACAGACTGCATGATCCACAGGGTATTTAAAGAGAAGATTGTAGTGCATTACAGCTCCTTGTTTCACCTCGAGTCTATTCGACAATGACATTCAAATATCACAAGAATCAAGAATAACCATAGGATTTCATAACTACAAAAAGACCTGTCATAATACGAAAGAAGACCAAACTAGAGCTGCAGCTGAATGTTGGAAACTAGTCCAGATTTGTGAAAGTTTCAGACGTCTATCCAACATTTTTTAGCTTGAATGTGAGAATCTGCTGATATGATTTGTCACGGGGAACAATAAGGCCAAAATGCTACAAGTTGGATTGATGGTATCACAAAGAATATTGAACGTTGTGGTCTGTGTCCTTTTCCCAATCAAGAAAAGTTATTGGAGAAATATCAACCTCATACTGTAACAGGTTCCAAAAGTTGCTATTCTAGATCAGAAAACAGAATTTTAAGAATTCAAGAACAAAAACTAGAATGGAATGTGTTAGGTAGAGCCCATGACTCCAGCTAAAACTGTGCACCTTTTCCATTTATTAGATAACCAGGACCAGATAGAAAGAACCATATTGTGCATTGTATTTCAATACTCTCTTGTGAAACTTGAGGCATCTTGAATTTTTTTTGACCAAGTACTACAGGCAACAAGAATTTAATTCAACTGTTAAAAACAACTATATTGTACATGAAGTTGAACCGAACATAATTGCAGAAGTAATCAAATTCATCAATGAGGTAACACATTTCATAATATGAACGATTGCCACAACACAATAACAAGGGCATCAAAATCATTGAAGCGGAAAATGGATTGTTTGAGAGATAAACAAGCATGAAAGGATTCCAACCAATCAATGAAAGGATATAATATCAGGATTTCTTCTTTATTTATGCATTTTTATGGATGAAACCCGTTGTATTATCACTCGGTCTTATTAAGATATCCGATTTAGGTACCCGCCTTACATGATCGGATACCATAATAAAAGGGAACCTGACCCGGACTGGATCAGTCAGTTCGCTACACGAGGGAAAAACCACATACACCACCCGTAAATGCTTGGCAGATTCCCTTAATTTACAGAATATGGCATAGCTTTTCCTAATGATTATAAAAAATTCATTATTTTTAGTCTACTAAGTATGTAACTTGGTGAGGGGCTGGGATGTATCTTTAGAGACTCACAATTAAAATTTGTTAAAGCACCATCAGGTACACTAAGAAACTACTGCACTTTCTTACAAACCTTACTCATCCAGAGCAATTGAGCTTCAGTTTGCTAAGTTATATATCCAAACTGATTTTGGCAGGCATGCATAATTGCATATACAGTGAGAACACGACCTAGAGAGAACTCAGACCATGAACAAAAACATTTCTAATGATGCTTCATGTGTGTTGATTCAGTATCAGAAGTACAGCGTACCACTACATCAACCCTCAAGGGTAAGGAAATTGGAGAAATAAGTCCAGACCCACGTATGAATCTATCGCAAAGTAAATAGCACGCGGTGAGATTGCAGTGATAAACAACATACTTGCAATTTTAAGAGAAACCCCGTACTATCCTACCTATGATTGTTTCTGTTTCTTCTCCAGATAAGCAAAATTCCTCTGGAAGTCCAAAACTGCACGAACCAAATGCAAAAATCCAATCTCTGGCCAGAGTACACAGGGCGAGTACAATAGCGTCGATGTACTTTGCCACAGAAGAAAATTGCTCAAGCGAGTCTCCCCAGAAGTACGAATTATGATATCAGGGTGTGGTACAACAGCCATATACATATGTCTTTCCACATCTGTGACACCAATAAGAGGCTTTTCAATAGTTCCATTTTCTCCGACTCCAGTTAAGCCATGTCCTTCACCACTTTCATCAAGAACGCTAAATTCATCATACTTCTCCTTGCAAGATTCTTCAACAGCATGCATAATCTCATCCGTAGATGTATAAGCAAGGCATATTGACAAGACAACATTCGAATTGCCAGAAGTTGCCTTCATCGCTTTTTCAGCAGCTAACCTTACCGATTCACTCAAAAGTTTCAAATTTCCTATAAAATATACCCTCACCCCATACCGGTGGACTATACTCTCTTGCACAATCAACGCTTCAATCTTCTCTAGAATCAACTTCATAGTGGATTGAACTTCTTCAGGCCTTCTCTTGAAATTGTCAATGCTAAAAGCATAAATCGTGACATGCTTTATATTCAGCTCGTAACAGTATATCAACATGTTCATGAGAGCTAAATATCCAGCTTTATGGCCAGCACCTGCCTCTAAGTCGTGCTTCTTAGCGTACCTCCGATTCCCATCCATGATAAACGCAATGTGTTGAGGTATAGGACCGGACGAAAGAACTGAAACTACACATTTTCGCATAAAGCAGCTGAAATATTCAAACAGTGAAGCATCTCTCATACTGTCCTTTTTCTCCAAGTATGCTTCCTTGTAATGCCACTTCTGGAAAACACGAAATGTAAAATGTCAGCAATTCAAACTACTCACGGATCACGAAAACATACTAGAACAAAATTGCAGATGCTCCATAAAACAGTGAAGTAAAGCTATGCAATACAGAAATCCAAACACATGGCAAAACCATGGCATTATAGTACCAACGGAATCGGATTTGTTAAGTTTTCAACCAAATACAATGCGAAATTGGAAACATGACAAAATTAATGAAACCCTAGACTTAAATGGGCACTGCATTTCCTGACTCAATTTTGCAGAAAATTAAGATGACGGTGAAGAAATTAAGCAATTAATTACGTAGAAAAGAAACTCATACCGGAGAGTGATCTGGTGATAAGGCTTAACGGCGGTGATCGGCGATGGAGCTGAAGTGGAGGTACTAGTGTGAGTGGCAGACTGAGGGAGACGGAGATGATAATAAATGAGAACTAATTTTGACTTTACAGCTTACACACCTGACCTTATAGTCCAAAATAATTTAAATATTAATTTTTTTTTATTTTCTT
>JAQRGC011835965.1:0-27189 GCA_028659135.1 Plantago lanceolata
TCAGAACATGAACTACAGATATACACTAATGTGTAGGTTTTATTATCTTTAACATATGTAATTGAAACACGGTTCTACAGATATATGATGATCATCTGGTTCCACTATCACAATATCTAAGTAAACAAAACATGAAATACAGATACTGTATATGGAGTATATATGCTAATATTCAAGTTCCATACTCTCAAATATGGCACTGAAAGTACAAATATACACCGGCTGCATGATCTAATTATCTAAATACACGAAATATAGACATATGAAATCATTTGATATTTGCTACTGAGTCAGTTCCTTAATCTTAAGCTTACTTAATCTAAATTCTAAACACTAAATACAGCAGTAGCTTAATCATTTGGTTCCATGATATATCGAAATAAGTAATTGAACACGATAAACAACAATTAACATGAAGTATTACCCTGGCTGACGACGGAGCTTGAAACCAGAAGTGGTAAACCCAATCGAAATATGTCCCTTGGCACCAGCATTCTTCACCGTCATCTCGAAGTAGTACACCAACCGCTTCGACGGAGCAGGCCGATTCGCCTGCACCACTCCGACGTCGTGTCCGTGCAAATTGACGTTCGGATACGAAACCGATAGCCTGTCTTCGCCGACGACAGAGAAACCGCCGGAGCTGTTCACGGTATCGAGCTCACTAGGGTTCTCTTCACTGCTCAACTCTTCCGATTCGGATTCAAGTTGCGGCGATTTGGAAGAGTACTCCCATAGCTTGAGGTAGTAGTCTCCGATCGAATCCTTCGCCGCCGATTGGGCTGACGACGACGTCGTTTCGGACATTGTTCGAGCCGATTTGTGGTGAAATTGAGATGGATCGAGTCGAGTGAACAGTGGAGCTAAATCGACAACTTTCAGACTAGGGTTTTATTAAGCAAAAGTTCAATCAGCAAGCTGTGAAATTAGGATTCATCACACTTCCATTTTCTCATCTTCTTCCTTGTAATCGAAGTTAAAAATGATACTTACAGTTAAAATCAGGACTAATTGCACTTTACACCTACTGTTTTGTAAATTCAACTTTAGTCCTTCGAGTTCCTGTATTTCACATTGTTAACTTTGAAAACTCTTACTCCCAGTCCCCTGCATTGCCCTGCTGCATCATGAGTTTCCAAACACTACTTCCAGAATAATAAATTACATGACAGATAGATCAACCAAGTGATATTCGAAGAACACGATGACCGTTTAGCCTAATAGAATTATGATAAAATTCAAAGTGTTGTAAGTCGTATAACACTATAACATATAACATCTTCAGTTGACGCCCGGATCATGATTAACAAAAACCATGTTACATAAAAATTCCTAACTTGGTTGATACTGCAAGTCTGCACAAATTGCAGATATAGAATATCTAAAGAAAATAGCATCTTCGGTTGAGTTGGTTGCCTTAAGCTTATGGCATGTACATAAAACGATGACCTCGTGAGGTAGAGATCAACTTGTCGGAAAACATTCTAAGCCACGTATAGATATCTGACTCAACGTTCCTCTTGTTTGTCAATGAGTAACAGCAGAATGACGTTGTATCGCCAAAAGAATTCTCCTTCAAGTAGAACAACATGCAATCGTCTAGCTTCTTACCATTGATTTCTTCGGATGGAGTTGAAAATGTTGTTTCACCGCAAATAAAGAAGGTGGTGTTCTTCAAATCTTCTGCTTTGGCAGCAACCCAACACTCCTTAGACCAGTTGAACCTATATATCGACCATTTGCTTCTAAGGCCAAAACTATCTAAAATGAAAAGCATGAAAAGTTCTCCCTCAATCTCAACGAACCCAGTAGGCAGTGTCTGTTTCAACGCTTGGGTCGTTAGTGACTTCCAGGATTTGTGAACCAGGTTATAACACATTAGATCGCAATCATCTCCAAGTACTCCAACACAATAAAGGTTCCCGTCCATGTAATGCACACGATAACTTCTCTTATCTGATTCGAGGATTAATCGAGTAGTCCACTTTGTGCTCTTACTCAAACAAAGTCTACCAATACAAAGTTTACTACAATCAAAAGGCGAACACGGGTTGCACAATACTAAAATCTCACTCTCCGGAGAAGTAGGGCTCGTTGTAAATGTGGCTGCCCTACAATTGTATGGCAGTCGAGGCAATGGGATAACAATATTTGTGACAGGATTACTCAAGAAGAACGATGAACCAGTCTCTTGGTGAGTACAGTAAAGCATCCACCCATACTTCGAAGCATGTACCACCGTTCTATCAGAACTGCGTTTCCTTGCTAGCAAGTTATGCTTCGAATGTTCTCCAGCAGCCATCCAACTTTTCTGAGACAAGTCGAACCTATACATCACTATCGAGAAATTGTATGAACATGATTCATGTGAAAGGTCTAAGATATGAGGCATACAAACCATTAAAAGTTCTCCATCGTTCTCGATTAACCAAGTGTGCTGCTTCTGTTTCCACCAGTAGGACCTCCCTCCAAGTCCTGGCAACCGTTTTGTTAGCGACTGCCATGTCTGGTCAGCTAGGTTATAATTCATTAAACTGCCATCGTCTCCAACGCAATATAGGTTGCCCTTAATGTAATATAGATGATAATTCCTCTTGTTTATTTCTAAAAACTGTATAGTCCAGTTTTGGCTCTTCCTTACATAAAGTCTAGCAATACAAAGTTTATGTGCATCCTCAGGCGAACTCGGGTTGCACAATACTAAAACGTCACACTCCGGAGAGGTAGGGCTCGTTGTGAACGTAGCTGCCCTGCAACTGAAAGCCAATCGAGGCAACAACATGTTACATCTGAACCTAGTATTATCAGTCAAGATTAGTTTGGAAACAGTTTCTTGGGGAATTATGCTGGTGCCCGAATACGCAGAATCAGTTCTGCAGTGAAGCATCCAACCATCCTTGGAGGCGCAAACTGTCATCCCATTAGTTCTTGCATCCTCATGTGCTGATGAGTACCTTTTCTGATAATGGATTACCCATGGCAGCCTGTCCGAACACTTGACATCATCGCGGTCAGCTGGTAATCGCCAAGTCTTACAAACTGCACGGAAACAAAGTTGATCAGTAAGACAAAGTTTGTTATGAATGAATACAAGAATGTCTTGTGGAAGATCAATCCAATGACATGCCGTCTGCGTAATCTTGATTCTTTTTCCACTGTCTGGATTGTCATCCATGTTAGCCATAGAACTCATAAATCTATAGGCATAATAGGAATAAGGCCGATTGGCTAGCTGATCTTCCACATGATGTTCTTGCATTAATTCACAACAAACTCACTTTAGTCTGTCGAATTTGATTATTGCCTTGGGAATGGGATGCTATGGAAATATAACTTGTCGAACCAATCATTGAAGGTTTTAACATCAGGGCCTGCAGGTGCTCCTTACCAAATGGTTGGTGGACTAATCGACAATGAAGGTCTATGTTACAAGAGTTTGCAAGTTCGATTCTCCTCCAACAGGGCTATTTACATATGCTTAGACGATACTCTACGACGAGTTAGGTTGTTGAACGTAATTTGAAGAATACCACATTCTTCGTTAGTGGCAGACTGGCAGAGTAGCATTCTCAGCAGTCAGCACCATTGCCAGATGTAAAACATTGTTTGTTTACTTGGATTACAAGGTCTAACGACATAATGGTCTTTATAGTTATAGGACCTTCTCCCGCCATACACTAGAACTCTAGAAGTTAGTAATATCAAGCATATGCAGTTTATCTCTTTAACCAGTTGTACTTGCACTGCATCTTGAATTCTTGATTTTCACAGTGTGACTGTGTGTAGCATCTTGTTTTCCATATACTTTTGCAGTATGTTTCTGTGTTTATCTTCCAAACAAGATTACAAGAGGCATGTCGAGCAGATATGAACATGTGGCTTAGAACATTTTAATTTCCGACAAGGTGATTACCTAACGAGGTAGACCTTTTACGTATATGCCATGAGTTTAAGGCAACCAACTCAATCTTATCAGACATGCATGCCAATCAGTAACTACAACAATCTGCCATGAGAATATTTCATGTATTTGCAGATATCAGTCAGCAAATTACATAACTTTTGTGCAGCAGAAAACTTCGTATTGAGAAACTATATATATTACCGAGTGAGTCACACTTCGAATTTCATACAAAACTCTAACAGCTCTGAGAATTAATTAGGCTAAACGATCATCGTGCTCTTCAAACAGTATTCTTTGTCGATTTATTTTTTCAGCCTTATTGATGGTGATTCTGAGCATTCTGATCTCTGCCTTGCCGGTTATCCTGTGCAAGAAACAAGAACAGAATATGTCAGCACTAAATTCATTACATGCGAAATATGGTCTAGTTATGTAATCTAAAAATATATGTACAAACATCTCTTAAAAATATGCAGAAGATTACGAGTCTTTTTGCACACCACTAGGCAATATCCTACTCGAGTGCTGGTTTTTACGTTCTTCATATGGATATTAGTCACTGGGATGGATATATGGACGTAAATCGCTGAATCGCTGAATTACAAATATCTTAGGACTTTATGTGAACTAGCTTTCATGTAATCCAGATTATAATGAACATAGAAGCTGATAGTTCTTTCTGAAGGAAAAGTAAATCTGTTTACTAGTATGTCTAAGGATACAGACCTTCAAAGATCAAGCAGATCACACAATTGTTATGTACTTGACAAGCATCTTAACAATTTTCGGGGAGACTTCTGAGGCTCTCTTCTTAAGGTCCTCAATTTTTTGTTCGGTTTCTGCCTCAAGCCTTTTCACCGTTGAGTCTGAGTTCCCACTTGACTGCATAGATCAAACCGGAATCAACATGGAGTGAGTTTGTTTAGGCAAGTGAGTAATGATCTAATAAGGTTCTATTTGAAGATATATAATTACCTCTGAAATACTCTTCTGATATTCGGCTTCCAAATGAGCCCGATAGTTTGCCACTTCACTCTCAGCCTCATCTTTAGCCTGCCTTAGCCTTGCCATTTTCTCTACAAATATAAACACAAATGACATGAAATGAAATGATTTAAAGATCCGCGACTAAGACCACTTTTTCTTAAGTTTGATAAGTTCTGTCTTACAACGTGAGAGCGGATATCATCCGATAATCACACTATTTCACGCTATTTATCAGTAGTCCCATGACACTATGACAGTGTATCTAAACTAGGCCAGATGTGATATACTTCAAGATTCAACATGCATTTGATTAAAACTTGAAGACTATACATTACATTCGCAGCACATATCATCTCTTGCATAATGCATGCACAATCAAGAATAATCACAAAACATACGAATAAAGCTCATCACACGAATATGCATTAGCAAACGGTTACCGTTTCTAGCAGCTGAGACGATCTGTTGAGCCTCCTGTTCTGCAGTAAGTAGCATCTGGATGCCACCCTGTCCTCTAATTGAATCCATTTTGAGTACTCAAACAAAAGCCACAAAAATCCTAAGAATCACCAAAAGTTGATAACCTGGTCATTACCTTAATCTAACAGACATGTATATATCAAATGTTAAATGATCAAAATTCAACAATTAATGGATGCAAAAAAACAAGAACAATCATAATGCATTACAATTTAGGCAGATAAACTTGAGAAATGATGATGAAGAAGAAAGGCCTTGATCCAATACAACAGAAATGGTAATAATAATTAAGATTTTAAATCAAGGATTGCCTATTTCAGTGGAAAGAGATTAGAAGCATCCTATTATGAGATTACATATGTGCTTTTGTTCCTTAGATATAGGAGTTTATACTTCCTTCGATTTCACAGGGCTCGAACTTTGCACCTCGGCGTACGACTCCAACCAACTCAGCTAGTAAAAGCCCGAAGGGAGCCCATTGTTGTTATGGTCCAATCTAAAAGCTAAGCCCATTTACAATTGAGCCCAATTAAAATCTCGCCCAATTCTATCACTCATTTACACAGTACAGACTTTAGTCTCGCTTTGTCTCTCTCCCCTCACTTGGCCATGGAAGATATAGAGGATTTGTTGCTCGGCGGCGGCGGAGTAGCGCCGGGGTTCCGGCTGAACGTGGCGCCGTCAGTTGGCGTGAATATTAAGCACAAAAAGAAGAATGGAGATTTGAATGATTCATCTCTCAAGGACTACACTACCAAAATCCCAGGCACTCAGGTCGGTCCTTTAAATTGCATTAACAGTTGATTTTTCGTGTTCTTATGTATCTGATTTCGTCTCTGTGTCTCCATTTTTTGTTTATTTGTTTTTTGCAGACTATCTACCTGAAAACTTTTGGCTGTTCGCATAATCAGGTAAATCAATTTCTCTTGTTTTGAGATTTTAACGAGGTTTATAGAGCTGATTTTTAGCTAATTTAGTGACTTATGTGACTGTAGTTTTAGATTTAATTAAGCTGGGAATAATGATGGACAGAAGCTGGTTTTGAAACATCTTTTTTAGTAAGTTTTGAGCTGGATTTTAGTTAATTAAGCTGATCAAATTGCGAATAGAATCATCATACATCAGTTCAAGAAAGAGAAGAAAAATGGAAAGTGTTGGTGGTCTAATGTTGTTAAATGCAGTGAAGTTTAGCTTAATGAGATGGTTACTTAGTGCAAAAGTTTTCGTAATGGTGAGGTCCTGCGAACTGGAATATATTTGTAAATAGATTACTGAGCGTGGAAATGTTGTTATGTACATTAATAAAGCGAGTTCCCGGATTTAATGATCCGTAATTCCGTATTTTGTATAATTGGAGGGTGAGAGGGAGTGGTATAGGCTGATTTAGTCTTCACTTTTTGGGTTAGAATGGCATTCTGGTGCCTTTGTCCGCGCTGGTTATCTGATGTTAATTGAATTATTTCCAGGAGTTTTGATTTTGATTGGTTGATGCTGAACCACCAAACAATGTATTTGCGATGAATATCCTGATTTCTGTTTAGCACTTTCTAATTTCTAAGTTAAAACAATTATTTTGAGTATGACACACTTTCAACTTAATATTTCAGAGCGATAGCGAATATATGGCGGGACAACTATCTGCATTTGGCTATAACTTGAGTGAAAATCAAGATGAAGCAGACTTGTGGCTAATAAACACGTGAGATCCGTTCTTGCCCTCCTTGAATTTTGTGGTTCTTTTCACATGTTTCGATGGAAAATAGAAATATTTATCAAATTTGTTTTTTCATGTAGAACAAATTTAGATTATTTGTCTTTGCATATTTGTCCAGCAATGCGGGACTAAATGAGCAGGGAATGCTACATTGCTACTTCTGTCTTCTCTTATCTTTATAATAATATTTGTCAGATTACTTTTGCATCTTGGTAAAATTTTAGATTACTGTCTTTACAGGCTTGTTTAGTAACACAAGTACTCAATATGAATGGGAATCGTTACTCGAAATAACAGTCAGATCCTAAATTACATCTTTTGGGAATAAATTCAGTGCTACTTGGAATAATAAGCGCTGAATTTATTCCAAAAATAGAAATGAATCATCACGGGCTGTGATTTTAGGATCTGCGTGTGACCACAATTCCAGTAGATTGTTAAGTCTGCAAAGCTAATCGTCAACAATATTTATTTTAATACTCTAAACATGTGCATGTTACCTTTTATTTATGCAGTTGTACAGTTAAGTCGCCTAGTCAGTCAGCTATGGAAACACTTATTACGAAATGTAAAAGTGCCAACAAGCCACTAGTAGTTGCTGGATGTGTCCCTCAAGGAAGTCGTGACATGAAAGAACTCGATGGAGTAAGTATTGTTGGGGTCCAGCAAATTGATCGGGTAGTGGAAGTAGTTGAAGAGACTCTAAAAGGTCATGAAGTCCGGCTGCTGACTCGGAAGACATTACCTGCTCTGGACCTTCCAAAGGTACGAAATGTATTTTATATTGGGATACTCGATCTGTTTCTGCCTGAAATATTCACATGTTAGTTTAGTTT
Organism: Plantago lanceolata; assembly: GCA_028659135.1. Taxonomy (NCBI): domain Eukaryota; kingdom Viridiplantae; phylum Streptophyta; class Magnoliopsida; order Lamiales; family Plantaginaceae; genus Plantago; species Plantago lanceolata. The sequence continues at coordinate 7,922 of JAQRGC011835965.1, forward strand.
GTAATTATAAGCGTATTAGTAAAAAAAAAAATCATTTCTCCTGCCAGGTTAGGAAAAACAAGTTTGTTGAGATCCTTCCAATCAATGTTGGCTGTTTAGGTGCTTGCACTTATTGCAAGACAAAACATGCTCGTGGTCATCTTGGTAGCTACACAGTTGACAGCCTTGTAAGCATATTTGTGGACAATCAAATCATTTATTATAATTTTAGATTATTTAATTACAATTCTTTGCTCTTAACAAGTTCGAATTTGTAGGCCAGTCGTGTGAGATCTGTCGTTGCTGATGGAGTCAAGGAAATTTGGTTAAGTAGTGAAGACACTGGAGCATATGGTATTTAGCATCGCTCTTTCTAGTTAAAGGTTCCTGCAATTATAGATAAATTAATATTGTGGGAAAAATCCATTGACGATGCTTTCTCTGTAATTGATGAGGAGACCTTTTTTGCTGGGTCACAAGTATTTGTAATGGGAAAATCATAAGACGACTTTTCTACAAATTTCAAGTTACAGAGAGGAAAACTAAGGGGCCTTAATATTTGGAGGAATGCTCGCATCTGAATCCCCTGGGATGTGAACAATCTCACAACCCATACTTTTTCGAAAGAAATTTAACCACGTAATATGGGTGTAACTGTAGTATATAGAAGGCACTTGTGTTTTTGTGAGTAAGTTCTTTCTGTGAACATGAAGGATGGTAATTGTATTACAAATAGTTGAATAGTAAAGACGTACGTGTATTCTTTTTAAGTGTTCTTCTTTTGTAATTTCCCCATGGCTTTAACAGGATTCTATGCAATTTGATCTTACACCTCTCTGCAACTTCTTTTTTTCTCCCCGTGTTGGACATTGTTGGAATAGGCTTTTCTATGTTCACTTGTAGTTTTGAAAAAAATAAACGCATTGATAGAATATTATTCAGTAACATTATGTACAAGCATTAACATCATTACTTTGCAGGTCGTGACATTGGAGCTAATCTTCCAATTTTATTAAACGCTTTAGTAGCGGAGCTTCCTTCAGATGGGAGCACAATGCTCCGTATTGGAATGACTAACCCTCCTTACATACTAGAACACTTGAAAGAGATAGCTGAGGTTTTACGTCACCCATGTGTTTACTCTTTTCTTCATGTACCTGTTCAGTCGGGCAGTGACCCGGTTTTGACAGTGAGTATTTCCATATTCTCATCTGATTCGTGGTTATATCCTTAAGAACTTACCTGTAGCACTTCTCTTTTCATCTAACTTTCTTTGTTTAGGCAATGAACAGGGAGTATACCGTGGGTGAGTTCAAAAAGGTGGCTGACACATTGATTGAACTAGTTCCTGGAATGCAGATAGCTACTGATATTATCTGCGGATTTCCTGGTACTTTTGGGTTTTTCTTTTCTCTCTATCTCCTTCTTTTCTTTCTGTCTCCTGTCACTGATGCCTCTTATTGTCATCTGCTTCCATTCAATAAATACAAGGACAATGTGCTCTAAACTATAGTAGTTCACATAATTGCTCGTGATTTATAAAATGTATGCATTTAAGCTGACATGTTAAGCAAGTGTTTGAAAATTATACTTCTGCGTTTCTGTTTTGAATTGGGATTCGTTTTCTGGAGATTTTTGGTAAAAAAAACTGTGATTTGAAGTGGTATCAATATCAAACATCACATACTTTGAGGGGGCCATTTGCTTACAAGGCTGTTCATGCTATGTTAGTAGAACAAACCATATCAGATTGAAATTTCAGGGACATTTCATTTTTGTTTTCTGCTTTAATCCTAGAATTCCACTGGAATATCAAATTTCTCTATTGCTCATCAATCTTTTTCTTGGTGACCTGGATGGACATTTCTTTACTAGTACCAAATAAACACTTGAATGTTAGACATTTGATTCTTTATGCCTTCTATTCTTCACAGGAGAAACTGATGAAAATTTTGAAGAGACAGTTGATCTAATCAAGGAGTACAAATTTTCTCAAGTTCATATATCACAATTCTACCCTCGTCCTGGTTAGTTGATGCATATGTGTTGCAGTTAAGTTGTAGATCATTGGAATAATAGCCTGGATGTTTTTTGGGTTATTATCTCAATCCCTATATTTCCATTTGAATCAGGAACACCTGCAGCAAGGATGAAAAAGGTTCCCAGCAACATCGTGAAGAGACGAAGTCGTGAGTTGACTAATGTATTTGAGTCATTCACGCCATATGTTGGTATGGAGGGCAGGATAGAGAGGATATGGATTAATGACATTGCCACCGATAAAAGTCATCTGGTAAGCTTACATTAGCAGTAATATATTCAGTGCAGTTATCTTTTGTGAATTATGGAGAGCCTGGGGTTGGTTTTGTCAATCTATTCCCGTCATTTGCCTTGGAAAGCATTTCTTGAATATTTGAAAGGCGATTTGTTTGTTTCTAATGTCAATTTTCCACGGATCCAGGTTGGTCACACCAAGGGATATATTCAAGTACTGGTTCAGGGTCCAGAAAGCATGTTGGGGACTTCAGCCATGGTAAAAATAACATCTATTGGAAGATGGTCAGTTTTTGGAGAGTTGATCGAAACCCTTACTGAATACATTACTCCACCTAAGAAGCAAGCCAACGATTACTCAAAATGTTCGAATGCTTCAGAAACTTCTGCAACCTGCTGTTCAAATACTTCTACAACCTGCTGTTCAAACACTTCGGAACCCTGTGATTGTGAACTCACCGCTAGCTGTGAAAAATCTGAACAGACTAATGTGTCAGTCTCAAAGGGTGAACAAAACATAACCGATTCTGTACTCCACAAGCGGAAGAATAATAACCTGGACAAGTCACAGAATGAGATTGAGCCGGAAGTTGGTGGAAAGCAAGGAAAGACTGCCCTGGTTCATGAATGGGCATTTGTCGATAAAGTGCTTTTAGCTGGGACGCTTGCAAGTTTGTTAGTGATCATTACCATACTTTTATATCTGGTTTGGTGATTTTCGTCGATATAGTCATAAACCTAGCTTTTGGTTAGTGAATGCCAGACCTGCATCAGGTGCTGAATTTTGGTATCTGTACGGTAATCGAAAATGTAATCGGTTCTTTGCAGGTGCTTAATTTTGGCATCCCTTGGTATCTGTACTGTAGTTTTGTGCTATAGTCCAGGTTACAGGTATTACACCAAGGGATATTAGAGATTACTGATTTATCACAGCATGTAATTGAGAAAACAAGGTATCCCTGCATTTTTTAGAAGTGGGTTTTTTATATTTGGGGCGTGTAAGATTATGAATGAAATTCTACTGTTTTGTTAGTTAAATTTTATCAATACTTTGGGCCTGATCTCTCCATTTTTCAATAACTTTCAAGTTTTATTATATGAGAACGGTCTATAACTTCAAGTTCCTTTCTCATCAAACATTAAAGCTTCATCAATTAAAATCCATGAAATTCTTATAAAAAATCATATGATTTTACTAAATTTGAGGAAAGTTCATACCCCTTACTGTGTGAGATACTCAGCATTATACATTGAGAAGTGAATTCATATTATTTCAATTTGGAAGCCCCATCCTTATTACAACTCTCAATTCTATAAATAATAATCCTTGTTACTTGATGCACAGAATAACAAAAATCATACACTATGAACTGAATAGAACTCATCCTAATATGCTTCTTTTGCAGCAGACTTATTCTACAAGCTTAAAGAAGTGAGTCTGATCTAGCAGGTAACCTCTTGAAGAAATTCACTGGCACTGAAGGCAGCTTGTACCTGAACCGAGGATGGCGCAGCACGTACAGCCCAATGAGCACCGCCACAACTTGAAACGGCGTAACATAGAGAAAAACAGCCCAAATCAACGAGAAGATGATGAATATAGCTGTCGCTCTTGGATCCCTCCAGCTCAGTATGGCAAGTGCTCTCTCCCCTTGTGTTGCCAAATCACCAACCACAGTTTGAACTCTTCCTGCCACACTTCGAAGCCTATCGTACCTCATCCTTACGACATCAGTTGGTCGAGAAGTTGGAAATGTGTCGAATTCCTCATCCAGTTCGTCCGGGTGTGTGTTTTCCGCCTGAGAGAGGCGAGCATCCATGTGTGGTGGAGTCCTTGGCCTATACCGATAGTTCCACAAACCAATCACAAAGAGGTAGAGGAAAATCGTCGGGAGGATTAACTCCGGGTAGCAGACTAGTATCAGGAACAACACATGGACCAGCATCGTGGTCAGGGGATTCTTCCAGAAACAGATACCTTCGAACCATCTAGCAATGTAGGAAATCCCAGATAAAAGCGACATTATGCGGAAAAAGTTGGCTTTGCTCCTCCTAAGGCTAAACATGTGGTAATCCACGTCTAACATGTACTCGACAGTCTCACGTCTCAACGGGGGTTCAGATCGTGATAGCTTAGCTGCCACTATTTGCATTGCCTGATGGCGTAGCCAGTCAATGTGTCTGACAGATATTGGCTGAATGTAATGCATCTTTGGGAGCAGTGGTCTTCCATATTGCGTCACCATATTCACCCACGCCGTGCACATCAACCGTACCGCAAGATGGAGCTCACCGTGCTTTTTTAGACCGGAACGTGTCAGAACCAGCAATGGGTATGTATGGGTGTAAACCCGGTCCATTTCTAAAGTTGAAAGCCGTATCCGCACTTTCCCAATCCTTTGGTCTGGTCCATCATCATTACCATTCAAATGGCAGTTATCAAAAACACCAATGGTGATCACAGTACAAGGATCATGAACCTCCCAAGTGTACTGCTCATTCCATCGCGGATGCAGTGTGTCGAGAAGTGTCCTTGTCCGAACCCATTTGTTGCCATACTTGGCCACACAATATGGATCAGTCAGCCTCCCATCTTTCCCCTTCATTGGCAAAAGATTCCTCGCACTCAAAATACCAACTTCAAGAAGTCCGATGCTTGATTTTCTTAATTTCTTGGATGATGGCTGCAAATCACTACTGAAATGTGTGGACTCATCAAGCACATGGTAACCCGAATCTAAACACATCCGAAGAAGAATCCGGCTTGCAAATTTATCCTTCTTCTCCCCATGAATAACCTCAGCATGAGAAGGCTTTTGGAGCGGAAACCACCGTGGATCTGGAAGCTTCGTATCCATTCGTTGGTGAACTTCCCTGACTGGTATGATAACCCTCCCAATCACTTCATCCTTACCTCCTCCAACTCTATCTTCCACACTAACTATAATGTACTCTTCGAAAGGTTCCGAAGCCACAAACATAAGCTCCTCGTTCCACTCGGGGTTTACACTCTTCATGGAGGCAGGCCTTGTGGCCCTCCCCTGGTTCCCTAGCTGAACTTTCACCATCGAATCCGGCGGGCGCGACTTGTCCCCAGGTATAAGATCCTGAGCCGCCATAACATGAACACGGAGGTAATATAACCGAGGCGAGAAGTAAACTTTTGACCGCGTATTTGCCAAATTATGGTGGCTAACGCTATGAGCGTCCGAATGCCAAGCGTCCGGGAATGCCTCATCTGCCTGTGTCCCCATCCAAACCGCGAGCATTAACTCTCCAAGATTAACCTTCTCCCCTTTCCTGTCAGTCAACCTATACCATTGCGGAGCCAAGGGACTATCCGGCGGAACCCTTGTAGGCACTTCCACCATGTCAAACATCACCTTCCCAACAATATCATCTATTCCAATATCCTTATCCTTGACAGTCACCTCAATCACATTGCTCTGCAACCTCTCCTTAGAGAAAGCAAAGACCTTGTTCCACATAGGATTCTGATTCTTCTCGACATGGCTAGTCACCCCTTTGTAATTCCCTATCTTCACCTCCACATAAGGATCAATACTCCCTCCCATATCCATCACAGGAAGATCCCTAGCTTTCACAACATTGACATACAAGAAATTCATTTGCTCAACCAAATCATAAGTACTTGCTGTCTTATCCCTACCCCAATACCCCATCCTTGCAGCCAATGGTGGCCTAGTCTCCACCACACCATACTCCGGCTTCTGCCCCGGAAACTGCATCTGCATCACCGAAGAAGAAACCGGGCCTTGTTTCGCGAAATCACTTCGTGTTTCCACATACGCCGGCTTCTCAGGCGGTGGCGGAGGCGGTCCTCCGCCAGTTCCAATAGAGTAGAAAGTCCTCACCTCCTTCTCCTTTTTCTTCTTACTCTTGTCATGACTCTCCTTGTAAAAATGCTCATCATCAAACTTATTGGTATTAACCTCCTTCAATGGAGGAGAATCACTATGATGCTCATGATGATTACCATGATTCTCATTATTATGACTATTATGATGATGGCTATTCTGATTACCATTACTTTTAACCTCAGTTTCAAAAACCTCCTCAAGAATAGGCTCAAACTGAAACCCACTAACATTCCCCTGAACAACATAACACTTGAGACCAATTTCACCTTTAACATGAGAAAAGATTCCTCTTTTATCAAGAGGGTACCTGCATGGTTCAAAATCTCAGCAAAACTAACACAGTATCATCAAAAGCTCTTATTTTTTTCAACCCAACTTCACAATTTCCCCATTTCATAACTATTTCATAGAAACAAACAAAATTCAAACATTCAAGAATAATCCAAAATTGAATCTTTGGGGTACCTGTTAACAGCAGCTTCCTGGTCTGAAAAGGGGATAGCCATCCCAGAAATCCTGACCCTTCCAAGGAAATTCTTGTTACCATTCTTGCCATCATTGTAGACATAGACCTCAAGAGTCTGATCAGAGATGTGGTTTGGATTCTTGATGTTGAAAACCAGCTTCTGATTCCAACAAGGGTTGAGATCTTTAGGCTTGGTTGAAGTTCTTTGCCTCTGCTCATCAAATTCCACTTCCACAAAAGGGCTTGCACTCCCATGCCCATCTTTTGGCATAAGGTCACTTGCATCAAGAACTTCAACCACTAGCTTTGCCATTGCTTGAAGTGAAGTGAGCAAGTTAGCTTTTCTTTTTGCCAAGATTTGGAGTACAGTAGAGTGAAAAGGGTAGTAGAATTTAGGTAGGTAGGTGGAGGAGGAGGATTATAGAAGAGAAGGGAGCGGTGAGGAATTCATTGGATTGGCTTCAAAGAGGGAAAAGAGACAGGAGCACATAGTAGTATGTGTGTAATTTCTTTGTTATGAAAGGAAAAGAGATTGATATGGTGCTTTGGGTGTAAAGAGATGATGGCCCCTACAAGAACAGGTATATCTCCTTTGATTCTTGTCTCATTGTGTGGTTTTTATATGTATTTTTATACCAACATGATGTATTGGGATTTTGGGATTATACACAATATAGTTTATTATGGTGTATGTAACATGTATAAACAAACTATGTGTAACATGCTATATAGGAGTATATGTTTATGGAAATAAATCTTCTATATTGTATTGCCTTGTAAGGGTTGATGATATAAGTGTCTCTAGGAGAGTATGGAGGTAAGGTATTATAAAACATTTACGAAATTTCCAGTGTTGTACCCGTACACGTGTTATAGAGTGTGTATTAGTGACAACGCATAAATGATTTATACTTGTATATTTTAAATTTTGACAAACTTTACCTTATATCGTTTGTGTTGACGTGGAGGGAAAATTCTTTCATATATCGTGGCTTATGAATAAGTTGTGAATCATGTTCTTTAGATCAGCCATATCACATCGACTATATAAACTTAGACTATATTCTCTTTATCTGAATTGAATTGAATGGATTTAAACTGAACTCAATTCTAATATATAAAATATAATTAAACAAATTTAACTGGATGGATTTGAATTGAACTTAATGGATTTTTAGACGAAGAGAACAGAGCCTTACTCATAGAGTAATATAGGCCAAACTATGTGTGTCGTGTAACATGCTATATAGGAGTAAATGTTTATGGAAAGAGATCTTCTATATTGTATTGCCTTGTAAGGGTTGATGATATAAGTGTCTCTAGGAGAGTATGGAGGTAAGGTATTATAAAAAATTTACGAAATTTCCAGTGTTGTACCCGTACACGTGTTATAGAGTGTGTATTAGTGACAACGCATAAATGATGTAGTTGTGAATTGGAATGTGACATGTGTATAGTATGATACGGATAACGTTGCGTATGATTTTTTTTACCCCAGAAAGTCGTATTGTAGTACATGTATGCGTGTCATGTTGTATTTGACGGTGATTAGTATTTCGGTGGGATAAAATCGTAAAAGGAAATTGGATTGAGTGGGGAGGCTTTTTTTTATTTAGAGACAGAGGAAAATTTTCTTAAAATGAAAGGAAAATATTTCCATAAAGCTCATTGTTTGCTTTTGGTTGGATGGGATATCATTTTCAACTTTGAAGGGTGTTAGGAGGAGTTTGCATTCAATTGGTAGTTGACAAGCTCCACCATGGGGTAGCAAGTAGTAACACTGTCTCTGTGAACAGTGAATAAAACTTTAGAATATTTCCTTGAAATTAATATTAATTCTAATTACATCACAAAAAGGCAAACATTCTTTAGAATAGGCAACTTTAATTTGCATGAATATTTCTTGAAATAAAGCAGTACTAATGTTATGTTGTATTTTAAATACCAGATCTATTGTGAGTCTGACCCAATATTACTACATACTGTACCTGCTTTGAATCTGTGATTATCATGCATGAAACCTTCCATTGAATCTGTAATAGGCATATGCATGAGCATGAAGATGCTTGCTGGGCTCCAAAATTGATTCTTAAATCCAAAAGTCAATTGAAAAGTATTACAAACAAGAATCTAGCTTCAATTCAAAAGTTCACACTAGAGCTTCATATATTACTAGTACTTTTAAAACGCTCTTTGCCTTATAATAATGTCTTTTTCGGTGTACATTCCTTAACTATGCACATTATGTAACGTTTCTTTTTTCATAGTTCATAAATTTGTCGCTTCCAAACAAAATTATAATGTGTGAAAACCGAGTAGATGTTCACACTTTTCTACTTTCTTTCTTACATGTGAAAGAAGAAGAAAAGAATGGATGCCTACATTTATATCAATACTTAAAGAAAATAAATATGTATGTAACGTGTGATTTATTCGGTCAAATACAAGTAAACTTAAATATATTATCGATTTAGCGAAGTTATAAAGCTACGCAACCACATTAGTTAAAAGTTAAAACCACAAAAATAAGCAAACTTTGATATGATAAGCTATTTGAGTCATATTCATATGACACAATAATTTCCCTTGGTGGATTACACGGCCCACCATTTTACATCGACGCTCGTTTCTCACTTTTGTTTGAGTGCATAATAGCCTTTAAAAAAGAGAACTTTCATGAAAAAAAAAAAAAAAAATACAAAATGAGCATGAAAATTGAGATCCTTTGTATTCTGCAGCTTCACATGCATATCCTTATACCTCTTTTAGCTTTAGGCACAAGTAAATAATTTGCAAAAATTTGGTGAATTGCGTTGTTCCATTCACAAAAGTTGTCAGCAATGGCTATCTATCTATAGATTTCACCTCATTTCTAGATCAATTCACTTGTGTACAATGCAAGTACAATAATGCATAGGATAGGATTAGGATCATTACAATCTTCATCCAAGTACAAAACACATCACACGATAGTACATTTACTTTTGATTCACTTAACATTAACATGCATTTCTCTCTTTGTTTTCAACTCTTTAATAACCGTGAAGTCGTGAACTCACGACACTATTTCTCAACGGACTTGATCAAATTGATCCTGGTATATGTATTATAGGTATCTTAATGCCCGACCCTGTGCGACTATAATACCGTTGAAAGTTAACTAAAGTTGAGGGTAAAAGAGCTTAGATTATGATTTTATGTTATGAAACAACAATGTACTGGTCCCAATCCCAAATTACAAGAGTACTTAGATTTAATGTACCATACAATACATCAGCAATGCATGCATGCTTTTTGCAAATGGAATAAAATTCAGACCCTTTTTAAAAAAGCAAAAGATCCTACATACAATTCCAGCAACTCTCTACAAAGTACAAGTCCAATAGCTCGTGTAAACGGGTTTTTTATTATTTGTTACGCGTGACTGAAGTATTAAAATTTATACATTAATTGTATCATGTTTTATAAGTTGTACCGTACAACACACTAAAATATCATGATTCATGATGCACAATATAGTATTATACTAGCAAAGAATAAACCATATAAATATATGTCCGAGAGTTATAAGTTGGTGTGGTAATTAAGGTGTTGGAGTAGCACGGGATAGGTTAGGGGTTCCAAACAATGGCAATGTCGCTTTAAATTTAGAAAAAGGCCGGAAAACAAGAATTGCAATCAATGACATCTAACAACATCGGGAACGCAATAAATATGCACGTACGTATTGGGCAAATTATTTAGTGTTTTCTATATGTACGGAGCAATATTGACTTGAACCTTGATGAACTTCAATCTCAATCGCATACCGAAGCCCTTTTCGCAGTCTCCAGTTGATCCTTAATTAAGTATCAACAATGTGTTATATTTCGCATACTTCATTTGATTTTTAAGAACAAATTAAACTAGATACTGTATATCTTATTGGTATAAATATCGTTCTTAATCCTTTTAAATTCTTTAAAATTTTGAAACGTTACATTATTTTCGAATGGTAACATGACTTGGAACTCGGAAGTCAAACAAAAAAAATAAATAGTCCGTCTCTTGAAGGACCAACTATTGTAAAGACTAAAAAAAAAACCAACACAAACTTACAACACGCCTAGGTAATAAAATGGTCCTGAATTAGTCATTAATTATTTTATATTGTTCTCTTTATAGTCTTTACATGAGTTTGTCTATTTTATGAATTACTAAAAAATAAAACAAATTTTAATAAAATACACCAGACAACTCTAAAGTGCATAATCATATACGCTTAACTTAAAGAGTCTTAAATTTAATATAATCCTAAAGAGATCAAATTTGATCCAAGATACTTAATTATTTTATGGTAATGTATATAGTTGCATTAATTGAGGACAAAGATCTTGCTTCCATATGCATCGATCTTTCTAAAAGGGTATGTATGTTATTGTTTTCTTGAAGCTGGAAAGATGGGATGATAGTATAATATTAATGGTTGTACATGCATCGTGTTGGTCTTGCGGTGACACAGGGAAATTAATTTAGGACTTCACAGTTTGGCAATATTTGTACACACGCACTTAGACATGGTGCCCATTTGAAGAGAGATCAGTGAAAAGATAGCAGACTATAACATCATAGGCAAAACAAAATCCCAAGATTCAATACTCGATGCAACCATCTAACACTCTCCCTCACCGATAGACTCGTTTCAACTAAGAGAGGGGGTCGAAGGGGTGTTAAATTTTATATGGGAGGAATTTGTATTTATACTGCCCCAGTATGCTACATTAACAAATTCTCAAATCTACTTTACTATACTTTGCTATGATGGATTGAGTGTATATATATGTTCATTATTATCACCTTTTTTTTTTTTTTTTTTGAAACGGCAAAAAAAATTTTTTATTAGAATTCAAACGCGGTATTACAAAAGGTGCATAAGAAATGCACAATAGTACAAGAAATGCATCACCTCCTTAACCGTAAGACAAAAGCACACGTGTACAAAGCATGTTTAACCTTAATATCGTTATGCACGTAACAAAGCTTGATCACCCCAATCGTCTAGTGTGTCAAACTCCCTAGCGAGATGCCAAGAGTCAAGGGGTGGCGAGTTACAATCAACTCTAATCAAGCCCATCGGAGTAGGATGCCTTTCGATGCAAGTTTAGGGAACTTAGCTACGAAATCGAAAGGCGATGTACTCCAAAGGGTTACGTTGCAATCACAATAAAATGTTAATACATGAGTACACCCATCCTCAAGACCACAATCAGTAGGTGAGCCCAAGACCAATCAAAATGCCAAATGAATCCACAACCAGACAACCAATTCCAATTTGCATTTAATCCTGCCTTTAGTCTAACCTTCACCCAATCTTCAAACGACATTATTTCCATATAGCCAACCCGCAGCGGCTTAGTTACCAGCACATATCATTCAAAATTGCCGCATAATTCCGGGAACAACAACCAATCGTTATATGTATAGCCTTTACCGATCAATCCCTTCCCCTTTAACCAATGCCACAGTGTTCTCTTAATATTTTCTGTAGTTTCCCACACCGAGCTTCTGGTCCCTTTAAAAACAGCCTCGTTTCTTAATCTCCACAACCCCCAACAAGTTGCTTGAACAATGATCTTGCGAATATGCCGATTTCTTTTGCCCATGATCAAAATTTCCCCATTGAGAATATCCAAGAGTGATCCTCCCTGCTTATATTCTGCTCCAGCCCAGTTCGCCATATTTTCCCAAATCTCAGCCGCTACCGTACACAGCCTAAAGATGTGGTCGGCATTCTCGTCTTCGTTTTCGCAAACTCTGCAGGTTCCAACTGTATCTCTATGCATAATATTTCTTCGTTTCAGATTATCAACCGTCGGCAATCTATTCCACCCCAGTTTCCAAACGAAACAATTGACCTTCAGTGGGACGGCTTTTACCCAAACATTGCTTTTCCAGTCCAATAGAAGAGGAGGTTCAGTTCCCATTGCCGAATTTCGTTTCACAGCCTCCATCGCCTGATAACCAATCCTTACATAATATTCCTTCTCTTTATCAAACAACCAGTGCCCCGAACTGTTTATGTCCATCACCAGGCCTCCCTGTTTCCTACAAAAATCAACAAGTTTTCCAACACAAGAGTGCTCCCAGTTAGACAAAGTTCTGTACCATCTCCAAGTGAAATCCACACCAGAGAACCTCTCGCTCAAAAGACAGCCCTTGTTACTCTCCAAAGCATAAAGTCTTGGGAACATATTTTTTAAGAAGACACCCTTACCTAGCCAAGGTTCGACCCAAAATTTTGTATTAACCCCCGACCCCACAACTTTAACAAGACTCTTTAAAAACCAAGGTTCAATTGCCACTTTAGACAATAAGTTTTTCCACCAAGACGACCACACATAGCTTGCTTTTTTCCCTTCTAAGACTCTTGACAAATTTTCCCAAAAATCCCCATATTTTGAACGAATCACATCTACCCAAAGACCATTCGACTCATTTATCAATCCCCACACCCAATTACCCAAAAGAGACAAATTAAACCCCCTTAAATCTTTAACCCCAAGACCACCTACCTCTTTAGACTCACAAACTTGTTCCCATTTTACCCAAGCAACTTTATTTACCCCCCCCCAAAGAAGCCCCCCATAAAAAGTTCCTTTGAAGTGATGTAAGATCATGGATAATGGACGAAGGAGCATAAAAAAATGAAAGGTAATATAGAGGCAAGGAACCGAGAACCGATTTCAATAAGACAAGTCGACCTCCAAATGAAAGAACTTTATTGGTCCAACGCCCCAATCTACTTTCCACCTTCTCTACCACACCCTTCCACATCCTTGTTCTATTTTCCATATCTCCAATAGGGAGCCCCAAATAAGTGAATGGGCACTCACCCACTTTACAATTCAACATTGACGCCCACTTCTCAATCAAGTGCTTTCTTACACCGAAACCAATCAAACAACTTTTTGCAAAATTAATCTTTAGGCCGGAAACACCCTCGAAACACCGAAGTATGCTCTTTAAGCTCACAAAATTTGATTCAAGAGCCTCACCAAAGAATATCGTGTCGTCCGCAAATTGAAGATGAGAGATACACACCTCTTTTTTCCCCACTTTATAAGGTTTGTAGAATCCACCTTCACAAGCCTTTCTCATCATTAGACTAAGTCCCTCCGCAATGAGAACGAAAAGGAACGGTGAGAGAGGGTCCCCTTGTCTTAACCCCCTACGTAAATTAAACTCCTTGCTTGGACTTCCATTCACTAGAACCGACACACTAGCCGTGGAGACACAAGTTAACATCCACCGTATCCAAGTAACTCCAAACCCCATTGCAACAAGAATTTTTTCAAGGAAATCCCACCTAACCGAGTCAAACGCCTTTTCAAAGTCAATTTTGAATGCAAACATCTTCTTCTTCTTCTTCTTTGCATCACTAACCACTTCATTTGCAACCAACACACTATCAAGGATGTTTCGCCCCCCCACAAAAGCCGATTGGTTTGGTGCAATCAAATGTCCCAACTTAGATCCCAATCTATTTGCCAACAATTTTGCAATGATCTTATACCCACTTCCAATCAAAGAAATCGGTCTAAAATCCTCAATTGCAACCGGGTTCTTTTTCTTTGGCACGATAGTGATAAACGAGCTATTAAGACCCTTAGCCAATTTTGAGTTGGCATGGAATTCCTTGACAAATCTAATCACATCACTCTTAATATCGTCCCAAAAAAATCTAAAGAAGTGAAACGTAAACCCATCCGGTCCCGGACTTTTTTCAAGTCCACAACTCCAAACCGCGGCCTTTATTTCCTCATCATCAAACTCACGTTCCAACCAAATCTTATCAACTTGGGACAGGCTCGGAAAATCTAGGCTGCCAAGTTCAACACAATTCTCACTTCTTAACTCAAATAGCTTTTGAAAATGTAGTCTAGCCTCTTCCTTTACTTGGTTAACATCATCAAACCATCTTCCATTAAAACGAAGACCTTCAATCGATTTTTGCCGCCCTTTGAACTCGACACACCTATGGAAAAACTTTGAGTTAGCATCCCCCTCCCTTACCCACTTTTCCTTTGCTTGGGTGTATTTAATATTGTTTTGGAGCTCCAATGCCTCCCTTAATTCCTCATTTGTAGCTTCAAATTTTTCTTTCAGTGCCACTTCATCCAAGCTACTATTTTCTATTCTGTTTCCAGTACCAACGCTACTACTCACACCCAAAGATTCTGATTTCTGTTTTCCTACCAGATAGTCCAGCTTCTCAAGTTCCTTTGTGAGCTTTTCAATTTTCCCATCAATACTCCCTAAGTCTTCTCTCAACCAAGTTTTTATTTTTTCTTTCAAAATTTTGAGCTTTTCCTTCAAAACAAACCCACCCCACCCGTTCACCTTCGTATTCTTCCAAGTTGCTCTCACAAGGTTTACAAAATTAGCGTCCTTTTGCCACCCGTTAACATACTTAAATGGCCTAGGCCCCCAATCCTTCATCCCCGTCCTTATAACAATCGCCGCATGATCCGACACTTTTCTTCTCAAACCCACTTGTGACACCTCTCCCCACTTCGCCAACCATTCTTTTGTGAATAAAAAACGGTCTAGCCTACTACAACAAGCTCCATTCTTCCGGTACCAAGTGAATCTTCTACGTTGAAGAGGTAGATCCACTAGCTCCAAGTCATCAATGAACTTATTAAAAGTACGCATATCCCGGTCCATTTCATTCCCCTTCGTTCCCCGTCTTTCATTTGGCCATCTTACCGAATTGAAATCCCCGCAAATGCACCATTTTTTAATCCCGCTTGAAGCCATCTTTCCACCAATTTGCTTCCATAACTTTTCTCTTCCACTCATCGATCTTGGTCCATATACGTTTGCAATACATACATGATCGCCATCCAGCTCACCTTCCACCAACAAAACCCCATCAACACCCCAGATGTTATGTTTTATGAACCTAGCTTTATCCCATACACATAGTAAGCCTCCCGAAAAGCCATTAGAACCGCTGTAACACCAATCAAAGTCCACACTACCCCACAGTACCTCCACGAGTTTCTGGTTTACTACTTCCTTTTTTGTCTCCTGCAGACTCAAGAATTCTGCTTTCTCTTGCCTAATTAGCTCAGCAACCTCCCTTCTTTTTGTACCACTCCCTAGACCTCTGATATTTAGACTAATCATCCTCATCATAAAACTCAGCTGATTTCTCACCCAAACCCTTCGAAGCTTCATTCAATCCAGCCCTATCTCTGTTTTCACAATTCAGAAAAAACAATGTACCACACTCTTTATTGACATTACTGAGAATACCCATATTTGCTCCTAATTCCCACAAGTTTCTTGCTTCCTCCTCAGCAACTCTTGTTTTTCCAGTCTCCTTATTACCTTGAATGCTACCAGGATGAATTGAAGGCACATCGCTACTTGCTCTGACTTCCTCAGTGGAGTTTAACTCATCCGAACTTGTTTCGACACCAATCGCTTTAAGGGACTCTCTTACTATGTTAATATCCCAAACGTGTGCCTGCCTTCGATTCTTTGGAAAGGATTTATCTACTACTGAGCTCTGTCGTCTTGCATTCACAGAGGAGTTCTGAAAATCATAATTTTTGATTGCACCCATTAATTGGAATGGATCCGAATCAGCTGATAAACCACCCTCTACAGGCCGAGCCCTTGTATCCTCCCTTACAGCCTGGTTTTCCTTCATACGTCCTTCATTCTGGCCCATTAGACCAATTTCTGTTGGCCCAGTTGTTATCTCAGCCCTATTAGCATTAAATGGCCCACCAGGGATGGTGCTCTTTGTCAACACATTGGCCCCATCATTTGACTTAGTTGCAGCATTAATATGTAAGCTAACCAAACGTTCAGCTACTTCCCTTCTCGAGGATTCCACATTTATATCGCCGACTTTCCCGAACAGCTCATTTAATCCAAGATCATCATCTGGGCCACCACCTAAGGAATTAAACTCAGAAGTTTCTGACTGTTCATCTAACTTTTCACTGGAAACAGAATGTTCCGAATCTGCAGGTTCCGACCCGAGTTTCTGGACATCTAAGAATTCGATTGTTGGTTCTTCGACTAAATGTATTTTATGGTACACCTCTGCAATTTTTAGGAAAACCGTTTTCCTAATCAGCGTAAAAGAATCGGTCTCAACGCACACCCGACCACAACTCAAATCTTCTCGGATTATCGTCTCGTCACCAACATGAATAGATTTTCCCAGTACATTACCCAGACTCTCGAAGGTTTCCAGCTTCCATGCTGATAGAGGAACGCCATAAACATGTATCCAAACCAACCTCTTCATATTGGTAAATCCAGCTGCCCACGGTGTAGCATCCTTTAATCCCTTCTCGTGCAGCAGGGGTAGGAACTCCTTCAGTCGCAGCCCCTCATCTATGTTTGCAGGCTCCAGCACAATACGATCAACAGATAATCTAGACAGTCGAACATTTTCAAACTTTTCTGTTTTCAACCAATCTTCAACTTCAAACATTGTTACACCACGATCAAGACTACAAACCCAACATGATAATGCCCGCAGCTCTAACTCCCTATCAACCTCTACCTCAACAACTTCTTGGCATGTAGACTCTTCAACATTTCCCTTACTACCCCCAGTCTCTTCTACTTGGTTCTTCTCTTTCGGTGCAACCACATCTCTGTAACTTCGGTTTTTCTGTACCCAAGCCTCTCGCTCAATAGTTCCTCCCACCCTCCTTCTAGGGTGTTTTCCCTTCTCAGTAGATCTTGCATACTTCGAAATATTCGCTAGTATTTTGAAATCATCGAACCAACACTCCTTCACCTTTTCCATAACCGCTTCCTTGTCAGAAACATGTGAAAATCTTACAAAAGCGAACCGTCTGCCTTCCCTGGTTGTCTTCCTCGGTATGAAAACCTCTTTAATCAAACCACAGTGATTTAGCTTCTCCCGTAGTTGTTTGGCAGAAGCTTCCAGCGGGAAGTTTGACACAAAAACTGTGAAGCACCCTGAATCCAGTCTACTGCCAGCACTATCAATCCAAGTGTTCCTTGAGTCATTGTTACCGGTTCTCGGAAAATATGGTGGGTGGGGAATGGGGGGACGAGGGTAGGCTTTTTGGCTATGGAGGTTACGATATGGTGGCCGGTGAGCGGCCGGGAACCTAAAGTTGGGGTTTCTACGGTTTCTCTCCCTTACTTCTCTCATTTTTTTTTTTTTAGATAGAGCCAAGCCAATATTGTAGTAAAGATTCTTCATTATTATCACCTTTCTCCTGTTTTTTACTTTAAAATTACATATTGAATTGTTTGAGTCAATGATTGAGGTGGGTGGGATCAATAAATCCAGTTTAGACTCTTGTGAATAAATTTTTTCTCAAGAAATATAAATGATTGATTGAAACTGAGTATTGTATCTGGCTAGGGGGGATAAACAATTGGATTAGTGTAAGTATTAAATTAATAAAACAATATAATAGGCTCCTTATTGTAATTATTATCACAAAAGAACAATCGAGTTACTTGCAATCACAAAATAACAGTAGAGTTATTATTATACTTCTAGTTTGCATAACAGGACATAACAACTAGCTTAAAAAATATATTTATTTTTTTTAAGTAAAAATGTAGTATCATATAGAAATCGATCGATCTTTCTACTATATGGTAGGGAATCATGAAAAGAAGAAGAAGTGAATGCATGTGGATGCTTATTCCTCTCTATTTTGTTTTGTACCACAATATTCACATGCCACACCACATGGCCAGCTTTTCATTTGTGTGCCTTTATTTGGAGTACTTATAATTATTTTGTGTTAGGGATTATGTAACAATTCCGAATTTCACAGATTTAAAATGATTTACAACGCTACTCATATTAATAAGATGCGCATTAAAAAGAAATTCTATTTAGGAAAACTTTATAGTTAAACGAGCTTGACACTGGAGTAATTTTAGGATGGATGACCTATTAGAAAGTTTCCAGTGCGTAAATGAGTGAGGATAAAATGTGTGAGAAAGAATACGTGTTGATTTGTGGTCCAGCATATCACCCTGAATTGTTGTCGAGCAGTAGTAACCGAATCACGTTAAAGGGTAACTTATTAGTGTCATGGGCATTACAGTTGAAAATTAACTTGAGAGACATACCAATAAATAAAATGCAATGCACTGTTCTGAAATCTGAACTCAAACTGAACTTGCCAGGTCCTGAAATTTCAGATATGTTTATTAGGATTGATCTCTAGCTCTCAGATCCCAAGGACGACCTATGTTTTTTCTTTCTTCTTCTTCAGAGATCAATATATTAATCAAGTAAGTACATTTGAAAAAGAAAAAGTGGAAGTGGAACCTGGAATTCAACTCAATTACTTAGATCAAATTGATCTAATCTCCTTGTGTAGGTACTGTGTAATTTTGTTTGTTAATTAAACTGGACCAAATGGAGTGGACTAATCACTAATGTAACTTATGTTTGAAGAAAAGGATACAAATTTCAACAAAAGGTGAAAGAAACAAATGCTTTTAGAATATTGCAATTAAAATGGGTTTGGAGATATTGTGTGAATATTCAGCTTTTTGTTTTAGAAAAACGATAGCTCAAGAATAATTTGCAATAGTGATGAAGATAGAATGCAAGTGTTTATTACTTGTGTTTTCTTGGTGTATCTCTTTCATTCATC
>JAQRGC011836149.1:0-14174 GCA_028659135.1 Plantago lanceolata
TACATTAAAATCAGCTAGCTTATCAGCTCATTTGCTAAACACGTACACTAAAATCAGCTAGCTTATCAGCTCGCTTATCAGCCAGCTTATCAGCTACCTTATCATCTACCTTATCATCTACCAGCTAGCTTATCAGCTCCAGCTAGCTTATAAGCTAGTTTTGCTAAACAGAGCCAGCAACTTGATGCAGTCTTACCATATTTGAAGGCTATTACGTAGATTTGTAGAGTGTATCTCATCACACCAAAAGGTTAGCGATTGTAAGTTTCCAACGTTATTTAGAAAAAAAAAGAGAAAAAGAGGTAGTTTATCGGTTTAAACTTATTTCACATCAGGTTTTTGTCAAAATAAAACGCTTGTAATGAAGTGAAAATATATCTCGTACTTGTATAACGTCATAAGGTGAATTAATGTCTCACATCTTACGAGTTATATAGCACACTTAGTCGGCAACTACATAACCTATGAGTATAGTACACACATGAACACAACCTTCGAGGTTGAACCTTCATGTGTTGGCACCCCTGCCCCACTTTTTATAATTGAAGTATCAATGTCCAAAGTCCTATACTTGAAGTTGGACCTTACCAGGTCAACGAAGGTCTATAGAACACACGGTAATTCTGGAAGGATTAGAAAAGTAATTTGACTATCTAAAAATTCTTAATTGTCCTACTGATTGGGACAAGACATGTGTCAGTCCCATTAATATCCCACTAATCTTAGACTTGAACCTACAACACTATCGTAGAGGGCTACCAACCCTATACTTGTCAATATCTGAGCTAGTATGTACACGAAAAGCAATAATATAAAAGAGCTCAATCCACAGTCACAATGTAATTAACATTTAATAATATTCATACATTAGTCAGGAGGGTTCACCAACCTCATACAAATAAAGTCTATCCTTCGACCTGACCTTCGAGCAAGCTAGTTTTAAACAATTACACCTACACCGCTGCCAGAGACTCCGTGAAAGAAAAATAAATTAGAAAATAAAGTTCGATAAATATGGTCGGATTAGGGTGAAACAATTCCATTCAAGTCTTAAAATTACTCCCTCCTGTCTTTCTTTTTTTTTTTTTAATAAATGACGTTTTAAACTTGCAATCATGATTATCATGTTCCATCTTGTAAAACCGAATTACTTTCAAGGTAAAATTAGAAATAAGAACCAATTCACCGGAGACGCCTTTAATCATATCAAGGGTATCAAGGTAAGGTTGTAAAGAAAGTAGTTTTGACAGGATAGCACCATGAAATGGTCCGTTTTGTACTACTACTACTGTTGAGCAGCCGACTAAGTTAAACCCCACCATGGATAAAAATTCAATTTAGGCCGAAATCCAATCATTCAATAGAAGCCTGTGGCCCAAATCCAGAGCCTTTTGAAAAGGAGTCTTAGCTGAGGGAGACACTGATGCTGCTGCTGCCAAATCATAACACTAGTACAGAATTTTCATGTCTGTTTCTTTCTATATTTCACCAAATTGATGGCTACCTTTCAACATCCCAACACAGATATGCATTATACCATCTCCTAGAAAAGAAAAGCTCCTCCTGTTATGTCCATCACACTTATTGGTGACTTATTATGTCTCAGACAACACCACTCTAAGGATAAATCCTCTAGTCTATTAAGCACAAAAGGAATATAATTAATTTTTTCGGGTGATGTTTCACGAGTCAAGGAAGGTGGTTTTATCCGAGTACGTGCAAGCAAAGCTGAGCCGTTTTCACATTAATAACACTACCGATATACGTTAAGCATTCATACAAGGTACATAATCAGAGTAGTCATATTCATAAGTTACAACAGAATTCGCTGACAGTTGGAAGTACTTGCCATGTGATTGGTTTATTGTTGTAGGCCGTTGAGTAGACATGACCATCATTCCGACGTTAGTTGAACTGGTGGCCTGCATCGACTGCAGCACTGGCTGTTATACGGTAGGTACATCGCCTCTGCACAACAATTGCAGAGTTAAAACTCGGAACAGGCAAGTGATATATCAACATAGCACACGCTAGCTGCTAAGGTACATATACATTGCTCAGGACTAAGGAGTACTGGCTTGTAAAGTTTAAACATATGGAATCACGATTACTGAATCACTCTAAATTCATCGTCATCATCACACTTAGATTCATATGGAAATTTTATTGCTTTTCTTCACATGGTGTTCTTTCACTAGAGATTTTATACTAGATACAATAATCCATAGTGCATTGCCATTACAAAAGTCATAATCACAGTCACTAGAATATAATCATGGTCGTGCTAGTGTAGTTAGCTGTTAGATAGCAAGTGAAAAAAGTTAAAATGATGAGATATATAGAAAGCTAAAATGCTACCGAGTAATTTGCGACACTCATTCTAGAAACAAACTGCTTGGTAAACAATATTTTTACATGGGTGGAAATAAGGTAACTCCATGTAATTAGAATGTCCGAGTCTGCAACCTAAAGAACATTGCAATTTTCAACTTCGTCTTTGAGGAATTACTTTGTTGTTATGTAACTAAGTTAATGTAGAGAAGCCATGGTACTGAAGTTTCCATTGGTAGAGATGCAATAGTAGGATTCGCATGGCACTCTACGGAAAATATTACTCCACCGAGGATAGCAGGACCAGCATTCACTTCATCATAAAACTATTACACAAACCATGTTTATTAAAACTTGTGGTCGTAATTCATCCACATCTTTTGAAAAAATTACAATATATCTATTCACACGCACTTTGTAAGTGATTGTGGATACATTTGTCGCATCTTTTTCAAAGAATTGGATGGATTACGCCCACAAGGTCTAATAAAATGGTTTTGGTAATAATTGAATTAAAACATCAAGGAGATCGCATCATATCAACCTAAGAGCAATGCAGGTAAATTCTTTACAGCACTCTTTACCATTATTCTTCAACCACTGTTTCCCCTCACGCTTGCTATCGAAGAACTAGTAGACATGAATTGTATCCTAACATCTCTATATGCTTGAGCTTCTAGATACGATGGAAATTACTACTCGCTACCTTTATAAAGTTGGTAAATAGTATGAGTTCCACCATGATGACACTTATGAGGCTGTCTAGTTAACAAGAAAACATGTAACATGGGGATTGAGTTAACATCACCTGTGGTAGCCTAGCCATCATATACACTAGTGCTTAACCTTTAATGCTGATAATAATGTACGGGTCACATACTTCAATTAGCCCATTAGATCTACCAAATCCTCTGTCAACTAAAACTTACAAACTATGGGAAAGAGGCAACAAACCCTTCACAACTCATGTTGAAACAAACTAACCTACTAGTCTATAACATTTCGTTCAATGCAATCACGTCACTATACGCAAGATTCAAAACAGGATCATCACAAACAACTCAATAGCACATAATTAAGCAAAAACGGTGCAATTAAGAGTCTTGGATACAAACCTTGGCTCGAAACCTGCCTGACTTTCCCGGATAGCTCAAGTACACACAGGACAATACACCAATCCATTCTCATTGCAATCACCACATCTCACAACCACAGTCCCCCCATTCAATTGCTTCCCCTCCACTTCCAACCCTTCCTTCACAACCATCACCCTCTTACAGCTCCCATTACACGTAAAACACGGCAAGAACCGCACACCGCCACACCCCTCACACACATACCCCCGTCTCACTTTCGGCAGCCCGTGAAGCAATTCCCCCAAATACCCTTCCTCCACCGCCCTCATCACCTCCTCAACCCCACCAATGTACCTCCCTTTCACAAACAACCTCGGCGGCACAAGCTCACTACTAGTCTCCTTCCCCTTAAGCAAATCCCTCAACTCATCCCTAAACCCTCTATCCATCGAAATATCCCTCTCACAAATCGAAATCCCCAACGCCTCCGCCGCGGATCTAACCGCATTACAGTCCTCAAAAGTCTTCCTAACCCCTCGCAAAGTCGTCGAATACATCACCACCTTATTCTCCCCATTAGGCGGGCAAATCAATTCAAATTTCTCAAGTGACTTACTACTACTGTTCACCACCACCAAACCCTTCTCAGCAACATTGGGACTAACATTTTCGTTATTAGTACTAACCGGGGGCTTGGAGGGAGTGAAACGGAAGCTGGGAACGTGATCGGAGTCAAGGCCGGACATGAGATCCCAAGAGTTGATAGTCTCGAGAGAATCGTACCGGAGGGAGCGAGGCTCGGAGAGTGGGCTGGGGAAGAGGGAACCGAGAGTTTTCCGCGGCGGAGGAGGAGGGAGAACAGGGGTAGGAGGGTCCATGGTGAGGAGGCCGTAAGTGGTGGAAGTGAGAGAGACGATGTGGTGGCTGAAGCCGCCGATTTGGGGGAAATCTTCATCTTGGTTGAGAAATGTGGATGAAACACAACCCATTTTTTGAAGTTTGGGTGAAACAAAATCAAGATTCAGTTATGAATTGGGGAAGATGATGGTGAATGGGAATGGAGGATTCAATTTTCAAAAAAGATGCAGAGGTGGAGGTGTGTTAGCGCTAAAAAATGGAAAAGATTGCTTTATTTTGAAAATGGAGAAAAGGTGAGTACTGTGATGCAATTAATGAGAAATTGCTTGGGTTGAAGAGCATCGACTTTTCAAACTGCTCCTAGGGGATTGTGCAGATTTGGCTATGCTTTCCCTGTACTCTTGTTTTATTTCGCTATGTGCCACTTTTACTTTTGTCTTCTTCTTTTTAGTATACAAAACTTGTTCATTTCGTTTCAACTTAAATCATTGTACTGTAGTACAAGTGTAAAACTCTCCGTCTCAGTACTCACGCTCGAAGTTAGCATGTTATGTTTGAGTACACAACTCTACTCCATAAGGATGTTGAGTCAAAGTTCGAGTCTGAATTTAAGTTCGTTTTATTAACGAGTCAAACTGTCTTGATTTAATGTTATTTAACATGGCTTATTAGACTCAAATGTTAGTACAACAATTTTAAACTATAGTACATAGTTCACTTTGCAAATGTATGGGGGTAGACATATTCTCCAATGACTTGGTTGGTGTTATTTATCTTTTTTCCGGTTCAAAATAAAGTAAAATTTTCCTTCTTCGTGTGTTCAATTTAGGCTTTCAATTGTGTCTCTGGCATTTTATATGGAACAAGTATACATATTTATGTTACAATCTTAGAATTCGACACATTTGATTTGGTGATTTGCTATGTGTGATGTTAAATTCTTTAATCATAACATAAAATATCATATTTTCACTTTTTTTTTCTCTTTTGAATCTCGAACTCGACTAGGCTCATTCGAGTAAAATCCAAATCATATTTTTTACTCATTTAATTAACGAGCCGAGACTAACCAAAACAGTCCTCGAGTCGACTCGTATAACAAGACGACTTTGCAGGGGGAGTTAGCATAAGTATAACAAAAGCCCAACAGTATCAATTGGGTCAGGTAAGTTGCTCGAAATTAATTCCAACCCAGCCCAATTATTGTAAAGGTCGTTAACAACCGTCGTCGGATCGGCAAGCAGATTATTTTGATTTCACCGGACCGGCACATCGCCGTGAATTCTGAAACTCAAATCCTCATTCTGTCGCTCAGAATTCGATTCTGTTCTTGAAGCTTAGCCGAAGTAGCACCTCCAAATAGTCACAGTGAGTTTCTTTCCTCTTCTTTGCTTTTGGCTTTATTTTCGTGAATTCATTATTAAATGATGATGCATGATCTTATTTATATAAATTATATCCACTTGAAGCTTTTGGTTAATTGTTGATTCAATTAAGTACCCCCTTAGATTAGTTTTGTATTTTGTGTTCTTCCCCTGGTGTTACTTCAGTTCAAAGTGTTACTCTTCTGATTGTTTTTAACTGGTAATACTATATTGGTTGAGTATTAAAATGTTGAATTAGTTTGAAAAATCAGGTAAAAACATGCCCAAGAGTAGCTGTAAGTTACTCTAAAATGTGTTTTTGTTTCTTTCTAATCTTTACAAGAAACTGGTTTTTCCTTGTTAAGAATTTCACATTGTAAGCTAGCTCTGCAGGTTATCAACCATCAAAGTAACAAGTAGGGTGCTACAATAAGTAGACTACGCAATGGAACTTTGTTGCATCGTTTTCCTTCTGCTTTGCCCAATGGTGCTAGGACCAGAAATAATTCGCGGTCTGGTCAATCGTATTGCATACTCGATTGTATATTTCATGAGGTTAGAAGCCTTTTTTTTGGTCTTTTATTCTGTGTTGTTAAGGTTGTGAAGTTTTGCTAATTTAGTTTGCGCATTGTGCTTTGACTTTCAGCCAGACCAAACATACTATGTGATTGAGATATGTTGAGTTGGGCGGTATGTCATTGTACGAGTGCACTGCAGAGTTTAGGTTTTTCTGGGTAAACATCAAGCTTCTAGAGACCGGAGCATGTGATAGTCCCTCGACATATCATAGATATAGATTCAGCACTGTTTTGGTATATAGCTGTGATCAGGAGGGCCTAAAGGCAGCTTATGCTGGAACAGTTCCATATATGAAGGATGGAATCTTGTTCTATAACAAGTGAGTAGAGTCCTTTAACCTTTTCTCTTTTTGTCTGTTAACAGCTTGATTAAACCACCATGAGTCCATGACTTCTGAACGTTTAAACCTATTACCCATTTCTTATACATGGTAATACTTTCACTTTCTCAATCTGATCCTTCAGGCATGCAAATTATCAACCAGGAAATACACCACATGTTCTAGTTTGGAACGATGAGAGCTGTAGTCAGTATGTTCTTGACACGGATGGAAAGGGGCAGGTTCCAGAGCAACAACAGGTACATGGATATCACTTCTAATTACTTTGTTGTTGATAAGTTATGAGCAGCTACTGTCTGCTGTAATGACACATAACTTGCGGAAAGTATGGAGATTGATTTCTAGTTAACCAGGTGATGTGTGCAGTATTTGTTGACACTACTCGGTAGTTGGTATAGAATGCTATATCAGTGAAAACTTAACAAAGAGAAGGTAAAAATAGTAGGTCAACATTTTCGTAATATCTTTACCTCCAAAATAAGTCTTTTTTCCCACTAAAACCGTTCGGAGAAGAGTACATGTAATTTCTGAAACATCTGTCGCGTGTATATTATATCATGTTTTGGAAGGCGGGCATATTGTAATCTTTCTTAAAATTATCCACATGCAACCATTTTAATGCTGTGTGTGGACTCCCTCTGTGTATCTATGATTATATTGATGGTGTATTGTTCTGTATCTGATCTTTTACTTATGGAAATAATCAGTTGGTGCTGGAGCTACTTGAGGATGGGAGATTAGCTACATCATATGATCCACCAGTTATATTTGGCTGCTTGAACAAGGACTTCGTACAGCAGGTATGGTAATTTTTACTACATTTTGTTGATCTTAGAGTCGAATGTTTACAGTCAGCAATCTGATACCAATAGGTATGTTGGTTGAGAAAAGTTGTTCATCTTGGTCTTCTTTAATCTGCATACCATCACCAGTGTTTAGAAATAGATATAGAAGCCAAAGCATAAAATGAGGATGATGAAGTTGAGATACTCCTACATTATTAGTATAATAATTGACTCCTACATTTGATTGTAGTCACTCTGTTTTCAAGTTGTAAGGAAATCATTTATTCCTGCATGCATGCAAAATTTGGCATTGTTTTTACATGAGAGAGCCAAAACTAATTTGTGTGTATTGATTCGTACATCATCAGAAAGATCCTCATGTATTTATGGAAATGTTACATGCCATGTCCTGTGATTTGCAATTTCCCCAGTACGCATACATTTATTCACTAAATTACTATATTTCACTATTTAGGAGCTGATGAACTATCTGTTATTTTGTGGTGATCTTCAGACTGGACTTCAACCTGGTAATCTCCTGCGCTTTTCTGTTGGGGAGGGGGGACAAAGTTTTGTGGATGGTAAAATGGAGAGAGCTGATTTGCTGCACTACTTTGGCATGCCTAATCGTACAAGACCCTTTGCTGATAGTTTCTCCAAGGGAATGAGGCACAGTAATTTTGTTGTGTGCATGTCAGTCAATGCTGAATTGATTCGTTAATAATGTCACTTCATTAGTCGCCATGATGAATTTATTGAATACATGCATGATCTCAGTTGCGATGTTCAGCTTTGAGAGCTCTCCTTTAAACGTTCACACCATAAAATCCCACAGAGTCAATGTCACAGATATACTATTTACATGAATTTCTTCTTTGTTTTTCACATTTGTATTATTCTGAGATAACAATTGGCATCTTAGTAGATTATGACCAAATTCTTGGTGCTTGCAGCAAAACATGTATGTATGGTGGTAAAGTGTGATTAAATTTTAAATGTTAATGCAGTGTTCTGTTTTGTGCGGATTTGATGAACATGTTTTATCCATGATTTTTCTATGCAGTTCGGCGTTCACCTCTGACAGTTGAACATCTTTTGGCATCTATTAGCCCCCTGAACGAAGAGGAACATGATGCGGCCGATATAGACATGGCTGGTTAAAGCTGTGGTGATCTTGATTCTATGTTCATATGCCAATATTCATGAGTGGACGGACTACTTTCATATTCTACCAAATGAAGCGCAGCAACTACAGTCGAGCTAGAGCCTAGAGTATGCAAAAAGACTTGGATCCTATTTGTAAGTCAATAGTTTGAGTTGAGTGCAGCTTAGAGTACAGATACAACATATACGTTGACAACGAAGCGCAGTCTTTAGTGGCAAGACACTTCTTCTCCGACCAATAATATCTTGTATCTGGTTTTGTGCTAAATCAAGCTTTACTTTTCCCTGTCTTTGAAAATCTGAGCATAGAATCTACATTCAATGCATAACGGCTTTAAATCCATAACTCTCAACTTCTTATTGAGTTGGGTACGTAGATTAGAAGTAAACTATTTTAATGATTAGAAGAATGGAAAGAAAAAAAAGTGACCAGCTCCACAGGCCACTCCGCTGCCAGCCTGCCAGTCCCACCTTTAAATCCATCTTCCCATTGTAATCAGCACAGTACAGATCAAACTGATGCCGATTACAGTTGGGGAAAACCATCGAAGTTCGAATTGGCATCGATTGATGGGATAACATATTCATGCTGGCTCACTCCAAACGTTCACACATAAAATAAACTTGCAACGGCTATAAACTGAAACACAGAATTAATCAATTAATATATGGTCACATGAGCAGAAATAATTAAGAGAAAATCACTGAAATCAAAAAGTTCCCTCAAACTAATCTAATCTGTGCTATGCTATATATCAAAATGTTCAACTATGAGACCATCTCTGATTCTCTGTATCTAAGTTGCTAATGTGGTTTCTTCACAACTATCATGGATGCACGCCAATACATCTCTGTAGTCTCTGGAGATTGTGAAAGAATCATACACCTTTCCGTCATTGCTCTTCTTGTATTCAAAAAGAAGGGACGACTTGTTGAAAGCCGTCAGCTTCACAAATCCAAAATCGTAGTCCTTGTAGATACTCCAGGTGGTGTTAATATCGGTGAACTGTGATAAATGAGATCCTGCTCCACCAGCGACAACATGAATCGTCCCACCAAACGTCCCAGAGTAGTGCGACTTTTCAGAGCTGGTGCACATGTTCTACACAGGACGAAAACAAAATTTAACACAACAAAACCAAGGCACTGGTGTTTATCTGACCACGACATTTATATCGTAATTTATGACAGCAATGAACATATTTTTTACCTCATATATCGGACAAGTCCTTTCGTAGTTGTGGACATGACCGTAGAATGCCATGTCCACCTTGTACTTCTGCCACAGCTTCTGCAGGCTGTCCCTTCCCATAGGCTCTTCGAAAGAACCTAATGACCCATAATACTGGCTGGAAGAATAGCCAAGGACTCGATGAGCAACAAAAATTAACCAAGGTTGTTTCTTTCTATCTACAGATGCAAAGCATTTTTCGAGAAACTTGTATTGTTCAGATCCTTCTCTCCAGTCATGCTCAGTATCTGCTACGCAGAAGTGAAACATGCCATAATCTGTTGAGTACCTGCAATTCAGCACACATTTAAGCTTATATATATATTCAGAAACCATAAAACAAGCATATAGAGAAGAAACGGAACAAAAATCGCTTACCAAAACTTGGCTCTATTTTCAGCTGGAACATAGTACATGGTTTCAGCCAAAACACCACATTCACCTCCAGAATCTTTTGTGTCATAAAACGATCCTGTCCCGGGCCAGTCACGCTCGTGATTGCCACTGTTGCAAAAAATGTAGGATCAGGTTTTGGCAGAAAGAATAATATAACGCATCTGTTGCGACTAAGGTCATGAAACCAACCTCCCAATCATGTAAGGCACAGTGGATGTTATAGGTGCCACCTGTGCAGTAAATTGGTCCCATTGGGAGATATAGCCATTTGCGTATGTTATATCACCATTGTGGAAAACGATGTCATAGTTTGCAAGATCATTGATGAGTTGGTCTGTGGTATTTAGTGCACCAGGCTGATAATTGCTATACTCGTTCGATCCATCTCTCTCACCCTGCACATAGATTATACGGTCAGCCATACATGGTCTATTTTGTAGAAGCATAAGTACAAACGAAAACACTCCCATTAATACCAACTTCACTGATATGTCATCACAGCAAGTGACAAACTAGGACTTAGAAATAACCGATCCATATATACTATATATCAAAGTCATAACTCGTAATGCATGAAGGTCCTATAGCCATAATATGCAGTAAATTTGTTCAATACCTTCCCCATGTCACCAAATATTATGACTCGCTGCAATGAGTCTTGTCCAGGAAATGGGGATGACCTAAAGGAGTAGGTCTTACCCCAAACATAGGAGCCATTGGATAGTTGGTGACCAATCGTGTAATTGTACCTGATCAGCAAAATAACTAGTTTTAGCCGTAGGAGTACTAGTTATAGTTACAGTCACAAATCCATTTACAGCATCTTGCAAACTTACATAGTACTTGGCCATAAATCTTGCAGAAAACTAGTGTGTATAAAACCAGGGTCACGCCAGCCAACTGTACGTGCAGGTCCGCCTGCAATGCATTTTGGAGAACTGTTGTTACATATCTAATTTAGGCAACACCAAGCATGAGATACAGTGAGCATTATCGCTTCAAAAGTTCATCGTAAACTAGAAGTCGTACCACACATGCTGTTTCTGCCAAAAGTTATTGTCCCTGCCGGTGAGCGCTTCTGCTCATAATTTGGACCAGCCTGACCCCATTGAACGAAAGGAACGGCTTCATCTATGTTGTAGCCACTGGTCCACGTTACTGTCATCTGCGAGGTCCAATACATATGTGAATCTTCTCTTCTACAAATATGTTCAGATCCATTTTGACAAACTATAAACATAAAAAATTACCTCATTCCACGACATACCCTGAGCAAGGCGGGGAAAAACTGGTGCTTTAGGATTCAAAAACGATACCAAATTCGACACTGCTAACAGCTTAGGCTGCAATTGACAAGTTCAAAGATAAAAATGTGAATTTCATACCCAGATATATAGTCTCAGCTCTGATTTTATGCGATAAACACGATAACAAATTAACAATGAACATGAGCAATATGACATACATTTGATGTTCCTCCTGTAAACAACCCGAAGGAGAAATCTTCACGCTGATTGATTAACTGGAAAGTCACGGAAGCCTTGCCAGTCTTGGAATAGTTTGCATTTTCGAAATTCGCATACTTATACTGCAACATTTACAAAAGTCTTGCGTGTGAACTGTGAACAAATATAGGAGAAAATAATCTGAAAAGAAACAGAATCTCAACACCACCTTTATCGGTGCAGTGCAAAGGTATGGCGGTTGCTCTTTAGTATCGTTATCTGATTGACAATCGGAACCACTGCATCCCAAACAAACATCATTAATTCGACAACGAAAACTAAATGATCCTCAAGTTCATATACATTTTTTTCTAAACGGCAAATCTAAATATAACCTACTACTCCAAATTCCACAATGAAAATTAATTAAATGATCCTCTCATGTACTACTCCTGCACCACCTTATAAATCCCGGTTCATATACATAGATACAACAAATTAAATCCAATACAGAGTAGTAGTAGAATTTACTCGAATTTGGCCGGTGAAAAAACACCAATCCAATCATCATCAGTGGGCTTATCAGTTTGAAAATTGACAACCACCCAGTCAGTATCCTCACCCTGCAATCGAAAACAAAGAAAATCAATTGCAATCTTTCCAACAGTACTAAATCACAAATACTACTGCTCAAGTCGAGGCAAACCTTTGGGCCAAGAAGAGGTGGAGTGGCTGAGATTGAGGATGAATTGGTGAAGGCAGGTACGGTTTTGTGGATTGCAATCTGGGCGAGAGGCTGATCACGATCAGTGTGTGAAGAAGAATGCGAGGAAGCAGAGACACCGCCATTAAAGATTACAGAGAAAAGAACTAGTGTGGTGAAGAGAGAGCTCTTCATCTTCATTTTCATTTTCATTTTCAAACAG
This sequence comes from Plantago lanceolata, assembly GCA_028659135.1. Lineage (NCBI taxonomy): Eukaryota > Viridiplantae > Streptophyta > Magnoliopsida > Lamiales > Plantaginaceae > Plantago > Plantago lanceolata. Next base: position 12,496 of record JAQRGC011836149.1, read on the forward strand.
GTACTACTAGCTTAGTTTAGCTTTTAATTTGTATAGGAAGAGTCAAAGAGTCATAGCAATGCCGGGAAAGTGCAGGAGGAGGAATCTACTGTTTTGATTCTGTTTTATCTTGATTTTCACTTTATCTTCAACGTTTATGCGGACTTATCAAACATGATCATATTGGACTTCTGGTCCCCTAAAACTATAAAATTTTTATTTTATAAATTAGTAAAAAACAACATAAGAGATGTTTGAGAATAATTACAAACAAGTTAAAGATGCTATTAGACCTAATCGTGATTCAAATACCGACAATAACCACCAAAACATATCATACCCTTAATCCTTCAATTCAAATCCACAACATTCAACACAAAAGATTTGAGTATATGGTTCCATTTTTAATTGCTACAAATACTTTTTTTTAAAACATAATAATAAATCTCTTCTTGCGGTCTGGTTTATGTCCACTAAAAATAATTTATTTATTTTTCCTTCAAAATTTCAATAATTGTGCCACTTCAATTAATTGTGACTCTTGATCATTTGTTACTTTTTGAAAGTGTGTAACCTTTTATAAATAGTTATGTATAAATAACTATTCACTATACATTTAAATTGTCGATTATAATTGTTGTACGTAGATGGACACCGCGTTTAGCGAAGTGTTTCAAGTCTAGTTTATTGATAAACAAATACTTTTAAACCATATAATAAGGTGATTTCCTGTTGGACGCATAGTCCGATCGTCAACCCATCAACTCCAAATGGCAAATTTAACTTCCGGGGCCGATCGCATCTTTCCTCATATCCACATGCATGTTTCAAGTAAAATATTTTGGGCCTTAATTAAACTCATTCGAAAGTCCGCCACAAGAACTTTATAATTTCAATTAAAATTATTTTTCATTACTTTCGTGTTCTCAATACACTTCTATTTTTATTAGATTTTAACTATTGCAAGTTCAAATAGCACGGTGCTTCGTTTTTTTCACATATTTTCATGTTTCAACATGGACTTTAGATGTTAAAAACATCTTGACAAAGAACATAAGTCTCTTTTCTGTATAATGGCTTTGATATTATTCCGACTGGTATCAGAAATTCTTCCTTCAAGTTCAGCATCAAGCACGCTAAATTTCTCAGCTAGATTAGAAATAATGAGTTGAAGAGCACTCCCAACACCCCCAACCCCTTTCTAACAAGAATCAAGCAGCATCAACTAATCCGTATTCTTGGCAAAGATGTAAACAATCTTCAACTACATCGATAGCTTTCAGAAGTCTAAAGATTTAAAGGACTGATCCACTCTCATTTCGACATAACATATGTAATGCAAGAAAATAAAAACATTCTTCAATGTCTGCTATAAATGTGGATGAGAGATTGAAAAAGTATTCTACTCGAATCAGCGAAGTTTGCATTGAAACTACGGGAATTTGCCTTATTAAAATCCATACAAAATAAAGAAGTGAAATGAACAAGCCATACCATATTCATATCTCTTAAAAGTAAGAGACAAAATGCCCCCGACAGATAGGGATTTGATTGTAATGTATGTAATATCGGCCTTTTCATGAAATAAATAGTGCGATACAAAGTAAAATGTATTCATCAAACCCAAATCGATACAGGATCGATACTCAACATGCAAAAACATGACCTATGTTCTCCCAAGTTCGGTCGTCTTCCATATA
>JAQRGC011836724.1:0-15732 GCA_028659135.1 Plantago lanceolata
CGGATCCAAATACTCCAGCACAACCATTCCGGTATGAAAATACAGAGTCACAGACACCAAAACAGACATATGCAAGTAAGGTTAAGCCGCTCCCAGTGAAGCCTTTGGATCGTCGAATCGATGTGGAATCCACACGTCTGGAAAGGAGTATGATCACAATACTCCCCGCATCAGAAAATATGCCCTTCAAGCAAATAGAGGTGACTGATGAGTTGGATAGGGAGATGAACAAGCAATGGGAAAACACTATATTGATCAAAATAATGGGAGATCCATGGTACTATCCCGTGTTATGCAGTAGGCTAGACTCAATGTGGAGCCTTAAAGGAGAATTCGAGCTTATTGACCTGGGTGCAGGGTGTTACTGTTTGAAAGGTATTGATGCATTTAAGAGAGAAATCATACTTACAGAAGGCCCTTGGCAACTAGCTGGTAGCTTCCTTTCGCTAAGGAAGTGGAAACCGGGGTTTGACGTAGACAATGATCCCATTGCTACTGTTATTACCTGGGTCAGAATATTGAACTTACCGATTGAGATGTTTCGGGAGTCTATGCTTCAAGCTATTGCCTCTTGTATCGGTGATCCTATCAAGATAGACAGGAATACTTTCAATACAAGAAGAGGTAGGTTTGCTAGAATGTGTGTGCAAATTCAGACGGACAAACCGGTTGAATTGGGGGTCTGTATAAAAGGCAAAGTATACCAGGTTGTGTATGAAAACCTACCACAACTTTGTCATGGTTGCGGGAAAGTTGGCCATATCATCAGTGAATGCCCAGCTAAGGCAAGAACTACAGATATCCCGGGTTCAGCTGTTACTGTCCCCTCCGCACCTGCAGAATCAAGTCAATCAACACACACAAAGGAGGCAGTGAATATGACATTAGTAAGTACAGTACCACAGGCTGCTAATGATCACCGGTTGGTCGAGAAGGCGAAGAATAAGGAGTTTGGAGAATGGGTACAGGTGATCCGCAAGAAAAAATCTAAGGCACCAGTGGAAGAGATACCTGCTTCAGTTGGTAAAGAACGAAGACCAACAGGAACTCAACCTCAACAGCAGCAAGGAAGGAGTACGCAGACACCTGGTAGTAACTTACATACGCCCAGGCCAGAAAAACAACCTCCTACTTCTAACCCTGTACCTAACCAAGCCCAGACAAATCCAAATGGCCGCAAATTACCTCAGAGTATTACAGGCAAGAGGAATCACAATCAAACACAGAAATCGCTTCCTAAGACTCAGGTAACGAATCAAAAATCCTCATCTCATACAGTTGCAACTGAGAAAGCCGACACATCCTCCTCTGCAATACCTACAAATAATAACCATATTAGTATTCTGAGCAAGAATATCTATAGTGCTTTAAACCCAGAAACAAGTGAGCCAAATTCAGACCATAATGGTGACGGACCCGATCATAGAAACAAGATGGTTTCAGTTCAGGCATCAGGATCCACAAATAATCCTACGGACAGAACACAACCAACATCTGGTAACGGTTCTGGAGGTTCCACCGACAGTTTGGCAACTCGAGAGGGGGACCAACATAAATTGCTGGAACAACGGCCAGAGGGGGTGTTGGCAAAGAGCTATGATCACTCAATGGGAGTACCGAAGACGAAGGAATCTGATTCGGGACTTACTGTTCCAAGTGATTGCGACATGTTTGGGGTTGCCAGTTCATACCCCTATTAGTCCGAATAATTTTTTGATTTTAAGTATGAGGATTGTTTCTTGGAATTGTCAGGGAGCAGGGAATGCTAAGTTTAAGCGTAATTTTAGAGACTTGGTTAGAGTTCATAGACCTACAGTTGTTTTTCTCCTGGAAACCAGAGTAAGTAGTGTTCATGCACATGAAATAGCCTCATCACTTGGCTTTTCAAGGTATGAAATTGCCCCTACAGATGGTATGGATGGGGGTGTGTGGATGTTGTGGAACGAAGAGGAGGTTAAGGTTGATGTGGTCTTGATTGAAGATCAAGGGATTCATGCAGTAATTGGAGCAATGAAAGAGTCTAAGTGGTTGCTATCGGGTATTTATGCAAAGCCGAACAAAGTTGATAAAGTAAGGTGCTTTGAGAATCTAGCTAAAATTGCTAAAGAAATCGACCTACCATGGATGGTAACCGGAGATTTCAATGAAATTGGATTTGCTCATGAAAAGAGAGGGGGTAGAACAGCTTCACTATCTAGAATTGCAGATTTCCAGAATCAAGTGGAAGCATGTGGGTTACTTGATTTGGGATTCAATGGCCCGACTTTCACTTGGACTAACAGGAGGGATCCCGGTGTAAGAATAAAGGAGAGAATTGATAGGGCCTTAGCTAATGTTAAGTGGGTCGAAAAGTATCCTAACAATGCTGTGTTTCACTTGCCTAGAACACATTCAGACCATCATCCTTTACTCATCAAATGCCTAGGCACGGAAGAAGTGTTGGAGAATAAACCGTTTCGCTTTGAAGCGATGTGGTTCTCTCATCCAGAATGCGAACCTTTGTTACAGAATATATGGCAGAATAACAGCTGCATATTAAATGCAATAGCAGAAATTCCAGAAAAATTGGGTGTCTGGAATAAAGAAAGGTTTGGAAATTTGTTTCGAAGAAAGAAGAAGGTTCTGGCCAGATTAGAAGGAGTTCAAAAAGCATTGTCTACCCATAGTAACGATTTTTTGGAACAGCTTGAACTCACTCTTATTAGTGATTACAACGAAATCCTCAAGCAAGAAGAAATTTTCTGGTTTCAAAAGTCAAGAATAAAGTGGCTGAAAGAAGGGGATAGAAACATAAAATTTTTTCATCAATCCACCTTAAGTCGGCGGAGAAGAAATAAGATTTTGACACTTAAGATTGATGAGGAATGGAGTACAGAGGATGAGAGACTAAAGGAACATGCCAAGGGATATTTCCAACAGCTTTTCTCCGCACCAGCTGATGCCAATGGCCATGAAATCCTGCCCGTTTCAGAGTTTCAGGCAGTACTTAGTCATGAAGATTCAATGCTTTTAAGGCTGCCAGTCGATATGGAGGAGTTAAAAAGGACTGTTTGGCAGTCAAATGGCATGAAAGCACCCGGTCCGGATGGTTTACAGGCTGTCTTTTATCAAAAAGGGTGGGATAGGATTAAAGAATCTCTTTTGGAGTTCATTCAACAAGCTTTCCAGGACAGATCTTTCAACCCCAAAGTCTGTGAGGCCTATTTATGTATCATCCCCAAGGTACAAAATCCTAGCCGTATCTCTCAATTCAGACCTATTTCTTTGTGTAATGTCATTTATAAATTCATTACTAAATGCATTACACTTAGATTAAAGAGCCTAATGCCACAACTAATTGCCCCTACTCAGTCCAGTTTTGTTAGGGGAAGAAGTACACAGGATAATATATTGGTTATACAAGAGCTTCTCCACTCTCTTAGATCAAAGAGGAAAAATAAGACGGGATGTATGATACTAAAACTGGACTTGGAAAAAGCTTATGATAAAGTAGATTGGAGATTTCTGGAGGAAACATTAATAGCTTTCAATTTTCCAGAAGATTTAGTGCAGTTAATAATGTTCTGTGTGAAAAACACATCCACTAGAATATTATGGAATGGTGAAGCACTTGAATCTTTCTCCCATGGGTGTGGCTTAAGGCAAGGTGACCCCCTCTCGCCTTACCTTTTCATTCTATGTGTGGAGAGGCTGGCGTATTTGATTCAAGAAGCAGTAGACAAGAAGAAATGGAGCCCAATAAAGCCTTGCCGTAATGGACCCACCCTTTCCCACTTATTCTTTGCTGATGACCTCATCCTAATGGGCAGGGCCACAGTTGCAACAACAAAAACAATTAAGCGGGTCATGGACATCTTCTGTCGCTGTTCTGGGTTGAAGGTAAGTGCACCCAAGTCTAAAGTGTACTTCTCAAATTCTGGTGGTGGAGATATTAAAAGAGAAATATGCAGAATTCTAGGTTTTGCAACTACAAATCACTTAGGGAAATACCTGGGCGTCCAGCTTCAACATGGGCGAGTTGATAATAGCACCCATGCACCCACCCTTGACAAGATATTGAGTCGTCTAGCTGGCTGGAAAAACAAGTTTTTATCAGTTGGGGGGCGAGCTACTTTAATTCATAGTGTGAATGCTGCTATACCCATATACTCCATGCAAGCAAATTGGTTACCCGGGAATGTCTGTGAGAAACTGGAAAGGCTAAATAGGGACTTTTTGTGGTCTACTGACGTAGCTACGAGAAAGCTCCATCTAGTAGGATGGGACAAGGTCAAATTACCTAAGCCTATGGGTGGACTGGGTATTCGGGATACAAGGATATCTAACGAGTCTCTTCTTGCTAAAGTGGCCTGGAAAGTGTTTAATAAAGAGGCAAATCTGTGGCAGCAACTCGTTGAGGCAAAATACTTGAAAGGGAATTCCCTGTTCGACTATTCTCCCAAGCCTGGTGATAGTGCAACGTGGAAAGGGGTAGTACACTGCTCTAATTTGATGAAACCCTTTATTAGATGGAAGATTGGAAATGGTGCGTCAATCTCCTTCTGGTTTCATTGCTGGTATGGGGAAGTATGTCTTGTTGATCGACTACAACAAATTCACCAACTTGATTTACATTTAAAACTAAGAGATGTGGTGGATGACACAGGTACTTGGAATCTCGACATCTTACACACCGCAATCCCACAGAATATGCAGAATGAAATCACATGCCAACAGGTCTACTTAAGTGAGGTCCCAGACAAAATGCTTTGGAACGAAACATCAGACGGTGCATTTACTTGTAAATCAGCATACAAAGCTTTTTACAACTATTATGTAGACACGTCAAATACCCATTTTGAAGACCAATGGATATGGAATACGGACCTGAGTGGGAAATTACAACATTTCCTGTGGTTACTTGTACAGGAACGTATTGCAACGAACCATCTGAGACATGCTAGGAAACTAACCCATTCTGCTAAATGTCCACAGTGCGATCACCAAGATGAAACTAGGTTGCATATTCTGCGTTACTGTGGCAAAGCAAAAGAGATGTGGCAAAAGTTAGTCCCGGCTAATTATACCAAACAGTTTGAGGATATGTCTGATGAGGTCTGGCTTCAACGGAATTTGTTTGAGGAACGAAATGACTGTGAATGCATACCTGGAACCCAATGGAAATGGGTGTTTGCAGCGACTATTTGGAGTCTCTGGAAATCGAGAAATCAGACAGTATTCCGGGAGAAGCCTCAGTCAAGTGAATTCATACTGTTTCAGATCAAAAGCCTAAGCCTGGAATTACAGTTGTCAATGAAACCGAAAAGGAGAAGAGGAAACCAACATACCTGGGTAAAACCGAAAAGGGATGTTTTGAAACTGAACGTCGATGGTTCGGTTTCCACCGGAGCAACGCTGGCCGGCATCGGAGGCGTTCTTCGAGATGATAAAGGAGACTGGATTTGGGGCTTTACAAAAGCTATCCCAGCCACCTCAATTACGGAGACAGAGCTCGCTGCAATACAGGAGGGTCTCCACAAAGCTTGGGATTCGGGAATCCAGCGACTGGAGATCGAATCGGACTCTGCACAAGCCGTTGCCATGATTGCCGGCGATGGGGAAATTCCGGGGAACCTAACAGAACTCGTGTTGCAGTGTCGAGACCTTCTCAAATTGCCATGGGAAGCGTTAATTCGGTGGGTGCCCAGATCAGCCAATGGTGTTGCTGATTGCTTGTCAAAAATGGCGGTGAAACAGCTTCCGACGAGTGTGGGAAGGGTCGTCTCTTTGGAGACAGAACCGACAATCTGTTTTTCAGCTTTGGAGTTAGATAGAGCCTAAGGGCTTTTGTGTCTTTTCATTATCAAAAAAAAAAAGAAGGTAGATGATCCACAAGTTCCAAGTCAGTTTAGGCCAATTAGCCTTTGTAATGTTAGCTATAAAATTATCACTAAAATCATGGTGCATAGGATCAAGCCTTTTTTACAACAATTCGTGTCTCCATTCCAAAATGCTTTTGTGCCAAAAAGGAATGTAGGAGATAATATAATGATGGCTCATGAAATAATTCACTCTTTACTTCAAAAGAAAACCACAAAAGCACAATTTATAGCCTTAAAATTAGATATAGCAAAAGCTTATGACAGACTACAATGGCCTTTTATAAGGGTTGCTTTACACAAATTTGGCTTTCCTCAGGTTTGGATAGATAGGATAATGAAATGTGTTACTTCTGTTTCTTACAAAGTGAAAATAAATGGTTATCTCTCAGATTCTTGGCAGCCAACAAAAGGTTTAAGACAAGGGGATCCTTTATCCCCCTATTTTTTTACTTTGTGCGTGCCAAGAGTTTTTAATTAGAAGTTTGTTGCAAGAAATGTACACTGGACGGTTGGAATGCTTGAGGGCTGCACCAAGAGCTCCAGCTGTCCCAATTCTCTGTTTTGCAGATGACTGCATGCTGTTTCTAAAGTCTAATGATAATACTATAACTGCCTTCGAAAAGTGCCTAAGAATTTATGAGCAGACTGCAGGGCAAGGTGTGTGCTGGGAAAAATCAAGAATTATATTCTCCCCAAACACTCTTGTGCAGAGACAACAATTTCTGTTAGATAAATTAGGAGTAATTGAGAACCAGACTCTAGATAAATACCTAGGAATTCCTTTCATTATGGGCAGACAGAAGAAAATCTATTTTAATCATCTTATTGATAGAGTTATGAAAAGGATAGATGTTTGGTATAATAAATTCCTATCTTATGCAGGGCGCTTAGTTTTGATTCAAAGTGTCACCACAGCCATCCCTGCTTACTTTATGTCTGTGGTGAAAATTCATGCTACTGTTTTGCATAAAATAGATTCTTTAAATAGAAAGTTTTTGTGGAACCCTAAAAAGATGGCAAAACTCCCCCAAAGCTGAACTGGAAAAAGGTTTGTCAACCAAAACATCATGAGGTTTAGGTATAAGGAATTTGGAGCTCCTTAACAAGGATTTTTTGTTTAAATTAAACTGGAGATTATTGAATGACAGTTCATCTTTATGGGCTCAAGTGTACTTAAGGAAATATGTTAATAATCACCAGGCAGATAAATTTACAGCTACTTCTAACAGTAGTTGGTTTTGGAAGTGTTTGGTAAGTGTCAACACAAAATTTAGGCTCTATCTAGGGTGGCAGATAGGAGAGGGAAGTAGGGTTAATTTCTGGTTTGATCCTTGGCTTTCGATAGGAACTATAGTTGATTACATTCCCAACATTAATATGCATATGACTGAAATGTGTGTCAATGATATTTTATTACTTTGCAGGGTCACTGGAACTTACAATTGTTGCATCAAGCTTTACCTGAGAATATTGTAGAAAAGATACACGGTTACCCCCTTTCCTCTGGAAACCAAGGGGACATTAGGTTATGGAAAGGGAGCAGTCAGGGTGTGTTCACAGTAAAGTCTGCATATTTACTGCTATCTGCAAACACTAGGTGCCTCCCCCGACTGGCCATGGACAAAAATTTGGTCCCTTAATGTCTTGCCAAGAGTCAAAATTTTTGTTTGGTTACTAGTTCATAATAGATTGAGTACTAGGCAAAGACTATGCAAGCAAGGTGTCATTTCTGATCCTCTGTGTCGTTTATGTGCACAAGATGAAGAGTCTCAGTGTCATTTATTTCTCTCTTGTCAGAAACTGCACTTTTTCAGGCAAATGTATATGCCTCGACTGGGAGATGTTTTACCAACAAATTTTGCACAACTGTGCTTCAATTTAGAACAAAATTCAGATGCCCAACTGAAGCTTATACATGGGGCTTGGATCATCTGGAAATTTAGGAATAATTTGCTCTTTAGAAACCAAACTATCAACCAGTACAATACGCTAGCACTAGCAAACTCATGCATTACCACAAGGCAGAATGTTAAGCTTAAAATAAAATTCCCTATCCCTTGCAAATGGTCTAATCCACCAAAGGGATTTAAGTTATATTTGCTGATGGTTCCGTTCTTGATACTGGTCATGCAGGGATAGGATGTTTAATTGTTCATGAAAACAGGATTTTCTGTAGAGCAATTCCAGAATTTGTGGGTTGTACGGATAGTAATACAGCTGAATTATGGGTAGTAAAAATAGGGCTATATCATGCTTTACAGTTAGGATTTTCTCATGTATTGATCCGCACAGACTCACAATACGTCATATCTTGTTTACGCATGCAGGTGGCTCCACTGAAGCAAGCTAGGAACCTGGTACAAGAGATCAAGAGAATGGTCTCAAGTTTTGAAGAAGTAAAAGTCCAAGGCATCTACCGAGAAGCGAATTCGACGGCGGATTCACTCTCAAAAGTGGCTAGTAGTCAGTTTAGGGAAAGAAATGTAGTTCTACCACATTCGGATGCTTACCTAGCTAAGGTAACCAGCCGGATCTGGGACTTACCTCCGAGGTGGCTTTTGTCTTGTTTCGAATCAGATGTATCTAGGGAAACGACTAGGATAGTATCTAAGCCCTTGGAACAAGAAATGTATGATGTACTCTTCTGATGTTTGAATAAAAAAACTACTTACTCAAAAAAAACTCAACCAACATATGTTTTAATAAAATTTAGAGAAACTCTAACAATCTAGTAACAAATCGGAATAAAACATGTTAAAGTCTTCAAATTTTATTGCAACGACTTCTAACTAATATTGCATCAATTCATCTCCACTAGCCAAACTGAATGTCGAAGGAAAGCCAAAAGGTATGGGCTTAAATGCAAGATGACTAATCACAACACCGACACTTACTTTAAGTTAAGATCCTCATTCATATCCATCCCCCAAACTTCAACTTAACACACAAATTAACTATAACATGTTTGGTAGAAATTCTCTACTAGTTTGATGATGGATTATACATATTAAAGCTCCTACCATATTTGATACACATGTGAGGAAAATCAATAATATGCAAAGTGTTGGGCACATAACCAATTTACACGTGATACATGATCTACCTAGATGGCAATGAAATACGATGCAAGGTTCGTGTTCTTGTACAATATTCCCAATTACTACAAGTCTGTTATTTTCTTGAATCGAATTTAAAACAACTAAATAAATTTGAAGTGAATGAATTGAATTTAATAAATTTAAATTCAATGGAATTGAAGTGAAGTGAACGTAATAAATTTTCAAACTAAAAGAATAGAGGCTTACACATAAATAATTACACACCAGTTAAAAACCCATTACGTACTATAATTGCTAATTATGAACAAGAACGTTCCTACAACTCTACAAGCAGTGGCGGAGCCAGAATTTACGGGGAGGTAGGGCACAAATGACAATATTTTTTTAAAATTCCATACATGTAAAACTTTATTCGATTTAGGACAGAAATAAATCACAAGGGCACAAATGACAATATTTTTTTTTTTGGAGCGTCTTCGAAGAGATCAATTATTAAAAAGACCAAAATAAAACCAACACAAATTCACAATACACCTAATTAATAAAATGGATCATGAATTATTATTTTGTGTTGATAACAAAAATAAAAAATAAATCACTAAAAAGGGTACCATATGGAATCGAACCCAACACCTGACCATTGTGAGAGGTTTTATAGAACCAAGGGTTTGGCCATTAGGAAACACTTAATAAATAATATAGACTAGCAAATAATATAGAATAGTACTTCAAACTGAAAATCTTGCCTCACCTGGCCATATACTGCATCCGCCCCTGTCTACAAGTATAAGAAAGAACAAAGAATCGGGACACATTCTTAACAAAATTACACAGAAATGTTGTTAAGAAAGAAGAAAGAACCACATTTTATATGACAACTAGCAACTTAGCTACGTGCAATATTCCAGAATGATCTTCACATTCGGTGTGTGTTTATCTTGGCTTTAGTAATAAGTTATTCACATCACATGTAATTATGTCACGTGTTTATAGGTCACATGGTTAATAAATTTACTTATGAATAGATGCAAATAAGTTGATAAGCATTTTACGTATTTCGTCCCAATGAAAAATGAATTTCACAATCCTTGGCCATCAGATTAACCAAACATGGTATTCGAAGGGATTTGACCCCAAATCCCTCAAAATATGCATCCCTTACTAACCATGCACTAACCTTCTTTTAATGATAAAATTGGCCCGTGTCGATGACTTAGGTTATGTTCAATTCAACTATGAGTTTTTAAACTGAACTGAAGTATATATATTTGAACTAAATAAATTCAAATTGAATTGAAATGGATGGAATTGAAGTGTACCGAACACAACTGAAATTAGCAAACTGAATTGAGCCTTAACCACTCCTTCCGAGAGTATAATTCTCGGGGAACTTACCAGTTACCATGTACAACACATACTATATTATTTTTGATTGACCGAGAGAAATAAGATACTTTTTCATTAAGTGAAAAGTCTCGGTCCCAAATATCTTGTAAGCTTCAAGATTGACGCATGAACAGAGTACAATTGGGAATTTGTTTCTAATGATCTCATAAAGCTTTCTTTCTTTCTCAATCAGATAAAACTAAACTAACCTTCGTGGATCCATCCAATTTTCCAAAGGAGTGTGCAGTGCACCAGTGCCCATCTTTCTTCCACCCCCTTTTCCATTTGATAAAAGTAAAACAATGAAATGACATGACACCCTTAAAGACGAATTAGGTTTAGGATTCTGAATGATCCTTTCAGTTGGTTTGGTCGGTGCGTAAGTGACTTATTTGATTGCTTAAGTTAAACGGAAAAGTTAAACGATTTCACCCATTAAATTTTTCAAATGAGTGTGTGTGTGCCTTTCTTTCTTCCATCCCTCTTTTCCATTTGATAAAAGTAAAACATTAAAATCACATGATACCCTTAAAGACAAATTAGGTCTAGGACCCTTTGAACTGATTTGGTTGATCCTTAATTAAATGACTCATTTAATTGGTTTACGTTAAAAGACTCTCCACCCGCCAACTCTTCCGTGTGCCCATGTTTCTTCCATCCCTCTTTTCTGTGTGATAAGAGTAACAATGAAATATCATGACACTCTTGAAAATGACATACCTAGCTAGGTGACTCTCACAAAATTTATCCATCCAGTGCATTTTTGGCTTCGGCAAACACCAACTAAGCTCTCTCCACTTGTAGAAACAAATTTAATCATCATAACTCTTAGACAGTCCTATCCACTAAACATTGTTTCCTTGGAAAATTCTGTTTCTGATCTTGTACTGTTATGTTTTCTATACGAATTGAATATGCGTCGAATTCAAGTATGCAACACTGATATCCCGTCCAATTTGATTACTCTGCCACGAGAATTAATGACATATGTCTAAGTAACATTGATTTGAATTGTTTACCACGTACTAGGGTGGATAAGTGGATTTGATTTATGAGTTGTTAATAGACCATACGGCAAATAATACACCACATCACGTTACCATTACATTTCTAATCCGGAACCGAACCAAAGCAGGATCGAGATTCAGTCGAGCGATGTTGCAAAATTGGGCATTAAGTATTTTCACAGGACTATTGTGACTTGGTGAGTCTTGTGACAATAAAGGTGGACTATATAAACATTTAATTGGTGTAGTCTTATGCAATCATTATTGGAAATCTACTCATCTCCACTATCACTATTTTGTGCCTCTGCCAGTACATGACACAACTACCATGAAAAAAAGCGAACGTAAAGTTCTCGGATTTTGATCTATTTAATGGCCACAGTTCTTGGAAATTAATAAAACCAGAACTTCACTTTTACAAAAATAATGGAGTTTCAACATGTTGGCAAAATGGAGCTCCAAAATCACATCAACCCACAACTCAAAGGAACCACTTTTATCCGAACTTGTTTCAATGGCCTCAATGCCCTTTCCGGTGTAGGAATCTTGTCGATCCCTTACGCCCTGGCGGAGGGCGGTTGGTTGAGCATTATCGCGCTCTTTTCAGTAGCTATCGTATGCTTTTACACCGGCTTACTAATGAAGAGGTGCATGGACTCGAATCCCCTTATCAGGACGTACCCTGACATAGGCGCGCAAGCTTTCGGGAGGAAGGGTAGAACCGTCATTTCCATGTTTATGTACCTTGAGTTGTTCTTGCTTGCTGTGGAGTTTTTAATATTGGAAGGTGATAACTTGCACAAGTTGTTTCCGAAATTTTGTGTCCATATGTTTGGTAGAGAAGTTGGAGGCAAACATGTGTTCATTGTGATCACTGGACTTATCATGTTGCCTACTACATGGTTAAGAAGTTTGTCTGTTTTGGCTTATGTTTCTGCCGGTGGAGTTTTCGCCTCTATCGCCCTGATCGGGGCTGTCGGGTGGATCGGAGCGTTCGATGGCGTCGGGTTTGATGAAAGAGGTGATGTCTTGAGGTTGACTGGGTTGCCAACGGCTATAAGTTTGTACACATTTTGCTACTGTGGTCATGCAGTTTTTCCCACTTTGTGCAATTCTATGAACGATAGAAGAAAATTTCCTAAGGTAAGTGTATGTTTGGTGCGACCTGATTAGTCGTAAATCATAATTTCTATATATGAGTTTAGTTCACTAACTTTTGCCTTTGTTTGGCAGGTTTTACTTGTCTGCTTTATCTTGAGCACAATCAGCTATGCATCAATGGGAGTCTTAGGCTACACTATGTATGGAGAAAATATAATGTCACAGGTGACTTTAAATCTTCCTACGAAGAACATAAGCTCTAAGATCGCGATTTACACCACCCTTGTCAATCCGGTCACTAAGTACGCCTTAATCGTGTCTCCAATAGCCTTAGCACTTGAAGACTTAATGATCTTGCATAGTAGTTGGGCAATCAGCATAACCATAAGGACAATTTTGGTCGCCAGCACCATCATTGTGGCACTACTTGTTCCATTTTTCGGGTATGTTATGGCTTTCATAGGGGCGTTTCTGAGCGTTAGCGCATCAATCTTGTTTCCGTGTCTGTGCTACCTTAAGATAAACAAATCGTCTCGGCGATTTGGGGTTGAATTGGTGTTCATATCAGTGATACTTGTTCTGGGATTCTTTGTTGCAGTGACTGGAACATTTCTTTCTGTCAGGGACATTGTAAAACATATTCCTACATAATTAGCCATAGTGATATTAGGAGCACATATGGTTAAGGAGTTTTTGACGGATAACATTATTGATCATAAAAAGTCAATTAACCCCAGTCAATTAACCCCTCGTATTTTCTGTAAAGACGATTTTATGACTTGTATTTTTCAAAAGGTATGGTCATGTGGCTCTCCATAGCCCCTTACTTTGATTTTTCATTAAACATTGACTAATTATATGTTAATCTAAAGTAATTAACGGTCACAAAACTAAAAACTTAAACTAAAAGGTGTAAATGTTAAATACTTAATTAAAGAGCTCTCCCAAACGGTGCTGACTTCCGAGTTAACTTAATGAAATATTGAATCTCATACGTATTCATTTTCCGCCTCATTCCACAAACCGATACACCAAAATGACCAACGTATCCGTCCCGATACGTATCCGATACCCGATTCGTCCCGATTCGTCACCGATACGTATCCTTCCCTTTTAGTTCCGTTTTTTAAAATTATTCTTTAATTTAAATTAAGTTTGGGTCAAATTGAGCCCGCTTACACTATCAAAAAGTAAAAAAACAAAAATTTAAGGGTTAAAACGTATCGGCCACGTATCCGTATCCTACTTTTTTGGATTTTAACGTATCAGCGTGTCCGTATTCGTGTCGTGTCCTTATCCGTATCCGTGTCGATACCTCTTAGCGTATTACGCATCCACCAGGCCGCGGAGGAAACTAAACACCCAAACATTTCTTACCTTGGCCAATAGAAAACGACTTCGAGAACCAGCTATATTGCAACCTGTTGGAAATATGAAGAAAATTGTGTAGTAAATGATGATGCCTTTTAGGGTATATTTACACCGAAACCATTCCTTAATTATTCGTTAATTGGGAAAAGTTAATATATAATCGTAAGCTACTACGCGAGAGCTTTGATTTGATATATTGTGCACCCGAAACGGATATTGGGTTAGTGATGAATAAGAGCCTAAAGTTGAAAGAAATGAGCACAAAGTGGAAGGAAAATGGGATTTGTCCCACATTGTCTAAGAAGCTGGATTCAAGTTTTATAACAAGATGTCTCCACAACACTCTACGCACTGTGTGCACACTTCTAACACAACCGTTGCCGGCAACATCATTTTCGTTGAGCTCAAGATTCCCGATAAATCGAGAAAAATTAAATGTGTGTCTAGGGGTGTCCAATATGAATATGTAGTCTAACCGTAGAACTAACATGGTTACTCATGGATTACAATGAGATACAAACATAATGACTTGATCACTAGTAGTTGATTGAGATAATTTTTAAATTACTCATAAACTATACCACACACGTCCCAATTGTACATTATTTTCTCACAAAATTGTTTTGGAAAACAAGTCTCTCTTATGCTAGAGAGTACGTACCATTTCAGATACGGTAATAGTTTACCACTGCTTTTTAATAAATACTTCTTCCGTCCCACTATTATTTATCCACTTTGACTTTAACTGGTCAACTGTGCTCGATTTTGACTACAAATTACTCTTAAATTATAATGATAAAATGTTAGACGGGGTTATATTATGAAAATATATACCCTAAATTTTTATATTATATTTTCGTTAAATATTTTATCATCATAGTTTAAGAGTATTGTGTGGTTAAAGTCGAACGCAGTTGATTGAAATATGTTGAAATGGGTAATTTGTAATGGGACAGAGGGAGTAGTTTAGTTTTCTAGTTGAGACAAAAAAAAAGAGCTTATTACGCTCACACCCCTTCTTAGATACCCATTTTACATAATTTACCCTCTTAATCCAATAATTATGTCTAGGGTGTTTGCAATGATTTCAACTTAAAATAAGTAGATTAATTCAAGGAGAAGTGAGTATAGTGTTTGCAAACTCAATTTATTGAAATAAAAACAACTAAAATGCAGCTTAATTATAATCAGAAGCTGCTTAAGGAGGGTTGGACCAGCTTCTCCAACTTCAGTTTATCCAGCTTAATTTAAGAGAATTTGCCAACTTATAAGTTGTTGCAAACACTTAAAAAATAGTTTTTACTTAAAATAAATGATAAGTTGAATAAGTTAAACTGTTACAAACACCCACTAAATCTAAACGAACTAAATTTTGTTGACCAACTAATTCAACACTTTTCATTTATGTCTCCCCAAATAAGACCTTAACTTTTTTTCATCTTTTTTTTCCCACTTTTTTCTTTTATCTTTTTCTTCTTATAAAACTTAGAGCTCCGGCTACTGGAGGCGGGAGCTCTATCGGAGTACAATTACAATGGAGGTGAGCTCCACCATGCAGGCCCGGCTCTGGCCCTATGCGGCCTGTTCAGCCGCATAGGGCCCCCGAAAATCTAGGGCCTCAAAAAAATAAAAAAGGTGTAATACAGTTATAAAGTAAAAAATGAAATAATAACCCAACTAATCACGTCTCCTGCTGGTTTGAGTGTCTGGCAGCTTCACAACTTGCCCGGGTTCGATCCCAGTGTTTCTCACTTTAGTGAAATTACCACCTATTCCTTTTCTGCCTTTTTCTATACGTTTTTGTATTCTAATATTTATTTCTTTATTTATTTGCACAATTCTATGTTGATATTTTTTTTTTACTAAAATTTTAGTACATTTATTGACTTAAATAATTAAATTAGTTTTGAAGGTTTACGATCTTTTTATCTTTTTCAAAATATTAAT
>JAQRGC011837812.1:0-20137 GCA_028659135.1 Plantago lanceolata
TGGGCCTTTTGATGGGGCCCGAGTGGATATGGACTCACGGGGCGAAAGTGAAGCGGTACATATCCAATTACGAACGGATGGGTTGGAGCGAGGTTACATCGGCACTGCCTGAGAATCCGACGGCTGATATTGATCCTCAAGAAGTGACAGAGCGGTTTAGGAAGTTCAATCTGGGTTTCGAAGCGGCTTACAAGAAGCAGAGTACGTGGGTGATACCCGACCCGACACTTCGTGATGAGGTGAAGATTAATTTGGCGAAGAGGATTGTACCAACTTACCGGGCTTTCTACGAGGCCCACAGAAGTAATTATTTTAGAGAGTTAGGGAGTGAGCCGATGGTCAGATACGCACCTGAGGATTTGAATAATTACTTGTCGGATTTGTTTTTCGCAGGGGCAAATTCGTCATCTGTGTCTTATCAGGCATCTAGAGGACGTTGACCGAGTATTTGGATATATAGCCGGCTGAAAGTGTATTCTTTTAAATGAATTATTGAATTGTCTATATGTGATTGTAATTGAATTGTATAATGTTGAAAAAATCCAAAATGCTTAGTGTTAAACTCTAATGCTTTGGATAATCAGTGAGAGTATGATTTAGTCATCTACAATCTTTTCTTGTTTTTTTGTTACATGCTTTGGTTGGATGTTCTATTTTTTTTGCATATTCTAGTTGTTGATATTGAATCATTAAGTAAGTTAACAACTTAACATCAAGTTTCAAACAATCATTAATCAGTTTAGTTATACTTAACTTCTCATTTTGATGACTATTCTATTACGTGGGTAAGTAAAACATGCATACAAATCACGCACATAGACTTGTCTTTGTCTATTCATTACTATATCTTGGTGAAACACATGGATATCACATCTTTCACTTTCAAACTAGAAAATGAAGGTTTGAGAAATGCAAATAATTGCAATAACCGGTTGATGACTGGTTTTCAAGTAGTATAAGATAGCAAGCAACTTTTGACTTGTTTTCTTCATTTTCCTGTCGCGTGCTTATTCTGGTTATAGCAACTTTTAATCGTTATCACTTTATTTTTGCACCCACCACAGTTATAAACTTATAATATCTGTGGCTTATTGGCTCCATGTGAGTCAAAACCCAAAACCTTTTGTTGAGGGGTCAACAAAATAAAATCGTAGAGCAATGCTAATTGGGAAACTTTGCACGTAGCTTCATTGAAATTTAGGTTATGGCAATCGATCTTTAATTGGTTGAAGATTCTGTAGTTAAGGTGTGTTGTTCAGTGGTTTTTTTTTGAACTTTTGAATGTTGTTGGTTTGATATGTGTAACTAGGAGTACAACTCTCTTTAGTTCACCTTAATTTCAATTCTTTTCAATTCGCAGTTCAGTTCAATTCAGTTTAGTTTAGGTTTGCTTAGTTCAAATTTATACTTCAATTCGGTTCAGATAAGTTCAGTTCAGTTCAATTCAGATAAGTTCAGTTCAGTTTAAAAACTCCCAATTCTATTGAACGGAGCCTATATGATCTTAACTAGCTTTGAACTGAACTTGTTAAATGGCTATAGCTAGCTCTGGTTACATCGGAATAAAAATAGTATATTTATCGCTTCATATACAGTAATTAGCTATTGGGTGTAATATTGCTAGACATTGCCTCGCCAAATGTTCAATACCGAGTAATCATATCACCCACAAGGAGTTGGCGTCTCAGATATTTGAGGTTGCGGAACCGTTTGTGTCGACATTGCCAAATGTTAGGCCAATGATGATGGTTGGGGGACGGGAAGTTAAGGATGACGTTGCAATAATAGAAGAGAAAGGGGCGAATGTGATGATCGGGACTCCGGGAGGGTTGGGCGATAATATGGATCGGATGGACTTTTTGGATTTTAAGGACATTGAGGTAGAATGCTTATCTTGAGTTCCTCACAAAATAGTATTTTGTGTTCAATGGGTGTTTTATAAACGAAATAGTCTTTTGATATGGATGCTCGGTGCTAGTAAGCAGAAAATTTTGCATTTGGTTAGTTACTTTCCTCTACTTCTCTATACCCAGCTTTCTTACCAAACATTCAAATAGAAGACGAATGTTGTGTGTCGCTTAATATGGTATTTTGGTGATCATCGATTCATTGTCTATCCTTAGATTAAGCCTCTTTACTATTTAATCAAAAAATGTAAAAATAAAAAATAAAAAAAAAAAAAGAAAAGAAAAAAAGAACACTGTTTGTAGATATTCATTTGCACTACGAATGGTTCCCTTGCATGTTAGTAGGATTGATTTCATAAGGCGAGTTCCAATCCTTCTTATCTAAATTGTGTGGTTTAATAGTTCCTTGGCATTGTCGGGCTGATTTTATCAGGCGATTTCCCTTCCTTGTTAAAATGTTGAAATTTGGTGAAACGGCTATTGATCCTGGATGAAGTGGATAGGCTACTTGATATGGGATTTAAGAAGCAGTTAGATTCAATCATATCTCGCTTAAACAAACAGCAAAGGACTGGTCTTTTTTCAACAAACAACGGAGAACTGGTCTTTTTCCAGCTACTCAAACCAAGGCAGTGGAAGAGCTGGCAAAAGCAGGATTGAGGAATCATGTAAGAGTTGTAGTGCGAACTGGAGCCAATAATTTAACACCTCCAAGTCCAACCCTTAATGTGGAGGTACTTCTTGTTGTCTTCGGTTTGTTTCATATCTTTCTATTTGTCGCCACTGATCTTGATTATGCAATTGATTCGAGATTCAAAGCTTGTTGTAGATACTTATCACATACTAATGTTTGTGCTATGGCCATGGCTATCTGAATCTGCAGTATCTCTTGTGTGAAGCGGACAAGAAACCCCATCAACTCGTTGATCTTCTCTTGAAAAACAAGAATCAGAGAAGATTTGAGTCATATGGTGTCGAGCATCATTGGATAAACTTCTGATGATGATGCAGTGACAAAATCCAGCTATAATCTAAATTCTCAACCGAAAATATACTGTTGAAAACCGCAGAATCGTCAGGCATCTTCGTTGTATCAACTGAACTTATTTGAGATTTTCTAACACCCTCCAGTTCCATTGCCACTTCTTTCATAGTTGGCCTTCGCTTACCGGTCAAATTCAAGCATCGTTTCGCTAGCTCAGCTACCACCAATACTTCTGTCCTTTCTCCTTCACCTGAAACCTGGCTATCTAAGATCGACTTCAGTTTATCATCCTCTATCATGGAAAGAAAACGTGACACCAAGCTCTTATCATCTCCGGTGTTAGTAGAAGCTATTATGGGCTTCATCCCAGACAAAATTTCAACCAACACGACTCTAAAACTATAAACATCGCTCTTTTCTACGAACTGGCTAGATCGGAAGTATTCAGGGTCAATGTATCCGAATATTCCCATAACTATTGTATTCAGATGTGTCTGGTCCACCTGGACAGATTTTGATGTTCCAAAATCTGATACTCCCGCTATGAACTTCTCATCCAAAAGTATATTGATGTACTTGATGTCTCTGTGAAAGATGGGGATGGAAGTAGCATAGTGTAGATAAGAAAGTGCACTAACTATGTCAGCTGCAATTATCAGCCTGATGGTCCAGGAAATTGGGAACTCGATGTTCTGTCGTGTATGAGACTAGAAAGCGTTCCGTTTGGCATGAATTTATAGACTAGAAGAGGGATTCGTGTTTCCCTCTTCTAAACCCCAAATTATTCTCACTGAACATAGCTGAGCTTCAATGGCTACCGACGACCTGAATCCGAACAAGGCCTTGACCACCATCAAGTTCTCCGACCTTGAACCGCGCCTCTCCGAACCGGTTCTTGAAGTCCTCAGCCGCTCCGGCTTCGGTTTCTGCACGCCGGTCCAAGACAAAACAATACCTCTTCTTTGCACCAATAAGGATGTTTCCGTTGAGGCTGCCACCGGCTCCGGCAAAAGCCTTGCTTTCGTCATCCCTTTCTTCGAGATTATTCGCCGTGCTGACCCTCCTAATCTTCACCAGGTATGAAATTCTAAAACCTTTTTTCTGTTCTTTGGTTTCCCATTTTTATTTTAGTTTTTAGGCTCGGTTCAATTCACCTTAAATTAAGTTATGTTCCGTTCGGGTTCAATCAGTTCACTAAAATAGACTTAGTTCACTGTGTGATTTTGATTTAGACTTAAATAAGCAATGCAAAAATGTTATTAAGTTTCAATGAGCATTTCCAAGGACAACCTAATCCATTGGATGTGGCTATACAGGTTAAGGGAATAATCATATCACCCACGACGGAGTTGGCGTCTCAGATATTTGAGGTTGCGTTACCGTTTGTGTTGACATTGCCAAATGTTAGGCCAATGCTGTTGGTTGGGGGACGGGAAGTTAAGGATGATGTTGCAATAAGAGAAGAGAAATGGGCGAATGTGATGATCGGGACTCCGGGAACGTTGGGCGATATTATGGATCGGATGGACTTTTTGGATTTTAAGGACATTGTGGTTGAATGCTTATCTTGAGTTCCTGACAAAATAGTATTTTGTGTTCAATGGGTGTTTTATAAACGAAATAGTCTTTTGATATGGATGCTCGGTGCTAGTAAGCAGGAAATTTTGCATTTGGTTAGTTACTTTGCTCTAATTCTCTATACCCAACTTTCTTACCAAACATTCAAATAGAAGACGAATGTTGTGTGTCGCTTAATATGGTATTTTGGTGATCATCGATTCCTTATCTATCCTTAGATTAAGCCTCTTTACTATTTAATAAAAAAATGTAAAAAAAAGAACAGAAAAAAAGAACACTGTTTGGAGATATTCATTTGCACTGCGAATAGTTCCTTTGCATGGTAGTAGGATTGATTTCATAAGGCGAGTTCCAATCCTTCTTATATAAAATGTGTGGTTTAATAGTTCCTTGGCATTGTCGGGATGATTCTATCAGGCGATTTCCCTTCCTTGTTAAAATGTTGAAATTTGGTGAAACAGATGTTGATCCTGGATGAAACGGTTAGGCTACTTGATATGGGATTTAAGAAGCAGTTAGATTCAATCATATCTCGCTTAAACAAACAACGGAGAACTGGTCTTTTTTCAGCTACTCAAACCAAGGCAGTGGAAGAGCTGGCAAAAGCAGGATTGAGGAATCCTGTAAGAGTTGTAGTGCGAGCTGGAGCCAATAATTTAACACCTCCAACCCTTAATGTGGAGGTACTTCTTGTTGTCTTCGGTTTGTTTCATATCTTTCTATTTGTCGCCACTGATCTTGATTATATATGCAATTGATTCAAGATTCAAAGCTTGTTGTAGATACTTATCACATACTAATGTTTGTGCTATGGCCATGGCTACTGAATCTGCAATATCTCTTGTGTGAAGCGGACAAGAAACCCCATCAACTCGTTGATCTTCTCTTGAAAAACAAGACTCAGAAAATCATAGTTTAGGTTTCGCGATTTGTTATTTGAAGTATAGTGAATAACTCCACCAAGTATAGTGAATAATTTAACACGTCCAACCCTTAATGTGGAGGTACTTCTTGCTGTCTTCGGTTTGTTTCATATCTTTCTATTTGTCGCCACTGATCTTGATTATGCAATTGATTCAAGATTCAAAGCTTGTTGTAGAGTATATCAAAGTCTTATGTGCTGAGTCTCTTTTCATAAGAATTTCCCACAATTCTTAGCTCAAGGCATGTTGCAAATTGCAAATTGCAACGGGGCAATTGAGTACACTATTTTAACCGGACCAAGCAAGTCCCAAAAGAAACTAAATAATACTACCTAGCCTTTGCTCAATTAGAATCTAAAATGTGAATTATTTTCGGTCTAATGTTTTAAGATCACAAATTCGAACTCGTTGTGAAATTTATTGCCCTCAGTCTGGCCATATTATGTGATTGGAATTTTCTCTTTTTAAAATTGTGCCATATCTAAATCTAATGTAAATTCCTTTTGTCGTCGAAACGAAGTAGATCGATTAGCTAAGCTAGCAACATGCAACTGCACTATTTCAACTGGCCCAACAAAGTAAACCCTATACACAAATCCTAGTTTATATCAAATCACGAATTACTTTCTATTTAATGCTTTATAATTTGGAATTTGCATTCAATGAATTCGTTGTCATTAGTGGCGAACTAGTTGGTCTAAGCTTTAGCGAATGTTATATCCCTGAGAATACAACGATGTATTTATAAAGATTGGAGTCTCCATAATGATAAAGTAAGGATAAATCAGAAGAAAGGGATGAAGATTTAGACGAAATGGGGGAAGATTCAAACAGATTTTGGGAAGAGAAATTATACTCAGTATAACATTTTCATTGCTTAACCTCCCAAATGAAGTTACAGTAGGGTTTATAAGCCAAACAAGCTAACATGGACTAAAATAAAATAACATAGAAATAAAGGTCCTAAATGCAAATTATGAAATTAATTGCAAATGACGGTAATTCTCTGGATATGACAGCGAACCAAGCAGTACCTAAGTCACATGGAGCGAGAGCGGGAGCGAGAGCGTGAATTCGTTGAAATTCAAATTAATTGAGAGCGAGAGCGTAACTAGAGCGTGACTTAATATACATTTTTTAAATTATTATACACATTAGCAATAAAATTTATCCTTACAGAATTTATATCAGTTATAAGTAATGCAATTAGTACTACTAAGTGAGTGTTTGCAAATGCTTATTTTAATTGATTATCTGATTTTGAGTGTCTATAAGCAATTTTTTAGTGTTTGGTTTTGATGATTATGTGGTTGTTTCTCTAAAATTAAACAGCCTAACCGCCGTAAGCTAAAAGCACTGGGGTAGATGATTTTGAGACTTTAAGCAGCATAAAAATAGAAAAGGTATGTAAATACTAAATAAAGTAATTTATTTACTACTTAATCAATTATTTAATTTTAATCAAATATTAAAATATTGTTTAGCTTTAACTTTTACGGTTTATACCAAACATCCCATACTTTTACTTAAAAGCTGATTTTTTGAAGTTTAAGCAAAAG
This sequence comes from Plantago lanceolata, assembly GCA_028659135.1. Taxonomy (NCBI): domain Eukaryota; kingdom Viridiplantae; phylum Streptophyta; class Magnoliopsida; order Lamiales; family Plantaginaceae; genus Plantago; species Plantago lanceolata. The sequence goes on from JAQRGC011837812.1 coordinate 6,953, forward strand.
TACTAGTACATAATTAATTCTCATAAACATTTGCAAACACAACCTAAATAAACTTATAATCCACATTTATAGAGAAATGGGCACACCGACTCCTCCTTCGAGTGCCACCGTCTCCGAGCAACCACCACCTAAACCTCCTGAAAAAAGAGATGAAGCTGAGATGGAATGGCAATCACCCATAACTAGTAACCCTCATCCCACTACAGAGAGCCTGAAAACGCCTGTGGATGCTGCGGGACAAGAACGGGTGTCTTTCAAGGACAAGTTACAAGGAACCACTCCACATACATATTTTGAAGCTTGGTTTACTCACTTGGAGAAACAACCATCCTTTGATGATTATGCTAATGCGTCGCAGCAAGATCCTGCTGTTCCTTTTGTCACTTTTGGAACAGAGGATTTGATGGAGTACAGCAAGCCTTGGAACAAAGCACTGTTGATCCAAACTGTAGGAATTGAGCGCTCGGTTCCAGTTATTGCGAAACACCTCAAAGCTCTTTGGAAATGCATGGATCAGTTAACAGTTACGGATCTAGGTAAAGGTTTTTATGTTGTACAATTGGTAGCTAGAAATGATTACTTTTTGGCGTTAGCAGGAGGACCTTGGTTCCTGTACAATCACTATCTGGCTGTACAACCCTGGAAACCGGGTTTTGATCTTAGTCAAGGCCAATTGCAATTCATGCCGATTTGGGTGCAGCTACCGGAATTACCTCTAGAACTTTATCACCCAAAAGCTCTGTATAAGATTGGTCAGGTATTGGGGCGGCCGATTAAGATGGATTTGCACACAACATCCATGCAAAGGGGAAGGTATGCACGTATTTGCGTGGAAATAGATATATTTGCTCCTCTTCAACCTGTTATTCAGATAGGAAATAGGCGGCAAAAGTTATCATACGAGGTGCATAGTTTGTTCTGCTTTAACTGTCATCAGATTGGGCATGGGCCACGGGAATGCTCACGTTCAACTGACAAGGCTAAAGCAGGGGCGGAGCAACAATCAGCTTCCTCTGAGATCCATTCTCCAACAGACTGGCAGCAAGTGATCAAAAGGCCTTATCGCCGGCCGCTGGCAAGGCCAGCTCGACCTCAGTCACAAGGGAGATCCACAGCAAGTGCCAAGGGCAATTTTGGAAATCTGACGGGGACAAGGCTGAGTCAGCAGAGTCAGAGTCAAAGAGGTGGCACGACCTCAGGAGCACCGCCTCGCGCGTCACAAAATTCAAAGAGCGCGAACGGTGAGGCGGTGCAGGCTACTAAAATGGGCCACGTAGCTGGGCCACAACAGACTAAAAGTAATGCAGTTCAATTTGGTCAAGGGAAGGGTCCAGCCCAGCAAAGTACTCAGCACAAGCCCATTACTTGTAAGCAGCCCATCAAGGAAAATTCCAATTCCTTCTCGATCTTACAGGATGCAACGGAAGATGGGAACGAATGTTTGGCTGTTGATAAGTCTCATGACTTATCACTTGATAAAAGTGCAATGGAATATACTCACGGGGCCAAACAAGACCTAACTCTTACCCCATTAGCTAATAAACAAAGCACAGGAAAAGTTCAGAGTGACAACACAGAGGGGAAGAGTGTGAATTCATTAGGGCACTCTCAATTAAATATACTTAATGACACTGTAAGTGGAATTATGGCGGCAAGTCATGATGACTTGTCTCGAAACCAACACAAAAACAGCTGCACAGCCCTAGTCTTATACTCATCAAGAAACCCAACAGTCACTCACACCACTTCATCTTCTTCCAAATCCAATTCTCTCTCAAACCCATCGGAACATGCCAGGCATTTACCTCCCACCGCATCAGCGCCGCCAGGAATGGGCTGCAGTGACCCCCAACGGCAGCATTCATCCGACTCCAGCACCGCTCAGCCAAGTTCCAGTGGCGCCGGCACCTTTGCCGCTGACCTTTCCACTCCCGGTGCAACCTACGGTGGTCTCGCTTGTGCAGACGCCTCTGCTCATCCCTGCCAGCCCACCGCTCAATCCAGCGGCAATTCCATTTGTGCCGCCTCCCCTGGGCCAAGCTCCGGCTCTGGGAATGCCGATCAACATCAACGGCCAAATCAATGGTCAGGCGAGTTTTCTGCAAGTGGGGCTCATCCGTATTCCAATCCATCCTACAGAGATCACTCCAACACACGTGCTAAGAGCAGCCGTCGCCAGTGCTCAAACGCTGCAGCAAGAGCAAGCAAGGGCACGGGACCGCCAGAGAAGGAATGCAGCAAACCGGAGACGTGCCATGCAGCACCAAAATCAGGCAGATCGGAATGTGATGCCTCGACTAGGGGTGCAACTGCCAAGAATGCCACCACGGCCACAACTCAATCACCTTCCCAACCGGAGTCAGCCAGTACAACAAGTGGGAGCAATTGGCCCAAGTGCAACACTTCCGGCGATGTTCTCCTCATCACTCCAAGTGGGACCTTCCAGCTCCACCATGCATCCAATGCCTCCAACTCCAGCGGGACAGAACTCACAAATGGTGCCGGTGATGCCAGTGCTGAGACCTTTGACACCAGTCGAGACGGAGCGGGAGTCCAATTTGGCTCAAGTGGACGATCACATGTTTCAGATTCCCCCGTTTTACTGCCTCCCAACACTGTTTCAGGTACCCAGGAACTCGACGGAGATTTCAATGCGGTGCAATGCGTTGGACAACAGATTGCCGTGCGGCTTCGAGATGAAACATGTACTTTTCCTCCTTCCTTGGGCAAGCATGCACTTCCACAGGGTGGTGCCGATTCCGGTAGGAAGCGGACCAGACGGGCTGCAACCAGTCACTAGGAGAGCCGATCAACTGTGGTTTCCTCGTCCTGACCGATACGCAATGAAGATCATAGCTTGGAATGCGAGAGGGGCAGGTCGCCCGGAATTTGTGGCTGCGCTCAAACAACATATTAGAGATCATGATCCAATACTCGCACTTATCATGGACACACGTTTGTCAAGTGCTGCTTCGCAGGCGCGTTTGGAGGAAATTGATGAATTTACTAACAAGTTTTCGATTTCACCTCCACCGGAGACGCCACAAAGGGGTGGTTTTTGGGTCCTGTGGAATGGAGGCGATATGGAGGTCAATCTTCATGATCTTGAGGACAGAGTCATTCACATTCGCATGAAGGATCCCAAACAGCCTGAGGCCCCGCCGGTGGAAGCAACTGGAGTTTACCAGAATCCGGACCTTATGCATCAAGCTCAGGTATGGGATAAACTTATCACTTTAAGTCGTGCTATTACTTCTTCCTGGATTGTTTTTGGTGATTTTAACAATATCTTGAATCAAAACGAAAAGTTTGGGGGTAATAGGGAGAGTCTAGCTCGTATGGGGAAATTTAGGGATTGCCTGAATAAATGCAGTTTAATGGATTTAGGGTTTTCGGGGGGAGTTTATACTTGGACTAATTGTTGCTTTACGGGGAATCTTATTTGCAAACGACTTGATAGGGCCTGTGCAAATGCTAATTGGATTAAGCAATTTCCAAACACTACTGTGAGGCATCTAAATAGTTCCCCCTCCGATCACAAACCACTTTTAATTAGCTTTGGTCAATGTTTCCCGCGTGTTCCGAAGCGGTTTTATTTTGAAAACATGTGGGCAAATGATGTGATTTTTCAAAAAAGAATTTCTCAGTACTGGTTGCATGATTCAGCGTCTACAGGATTTGTAGAAAAATTGAATTTTTTGGCGCGAACAATACCTAAGTGGGGGCTGGGGCAGTTGAGTGATTTAAATAAACGCATACGACAAGGTTTTCAAGAGATAGATTCCTTGGAAGCTAAGTTTACTTCTAAACCTAAAGAAGTGGGAACTCAGTTAGCAGCGTCTAAAAAACGAGTTAATGACTTGCTTTTGCAAAGAAAACAGTTTTGGGCTCAACGTGCGAAGAGGGCTTGGGTCTCTTTGGGGGATGCCAATACCCGGTTTTTTCATGCTATCGCTTCACACCAACGTCGACGTAATTATATTCACCATATTAAAAATGATCAGGGGCTGTGGGTGGAAGAGCCAAGGGGAATTGTGGATGTGTTCAAATTTTTTTTTGAAAAACAATCCTTTTCTAAAGGCACTGATCTTACGCCTTTTCACAATTTAGAAGTGCCTCAAATGGATTTGCATTTGCATGATGAGCTTTGTAAGCTACCCACTGATGCTGAAATTTTTGAAGCCATGCGCTCCATTAACCCTAACAAATCTCCAGGACCGGATGGTTTCTCTTCCCGTTTTTTTGTTAGTACTTGGGAAGTCACTGGGGGGGAGGTGTGTCACATGGTTAAAGATTTTTTTGTTACTGGTCATTTTGATAAACGCATTAACCAGACACAGATGGTGGTTTTACCAAAAAAGATTTCTTGTAAAACCCCAGCAGATTTTCGTCCAATAAGTCTCTGTAATGTAGTTTATAATGTAATTTCTAAAGTACTTGTTAATCGAATTCGTCCCCTAATGAATGATTTAATTAGCCCTTTTCAAAATGGTTTTGTTCCGGGACGAAGTATTTCTGATAATATTATGCTGGCCCATGAGTTATTGCATACTCTTAATAGGAAAAAGAAATCAAATCAAAGTTTTATGGCACTAAAGTTGGATATCACTAAAGCCTATGATCGATTAGAATGGGATTTTTTGCTTTTTGCTTTACGAAAGTTTAATTTCCCGCCAAAGTTAATAGAGTTAATTATGTATTGTGTAAACTCAGTCTTTTATACGGTACGGGTTAATGGGGAGATCTCTCAAGGATGGATTCCATCCAGGGGTCTACGACAGGGTGATCCCTTATCACCGTATTTGTTTATTTTGTGTCAAGACCTTTTTATTTTACATTTACTTCGGAAAGTGAGGAACAAAGAAATTTAAGTTTTAAAATCGTGTCAAAAGGGACCTGTGGTTCCAATTTTGAGTTTTGCGGATGATTGTCTTATATTTTGTAGAGCTAGTCATAATTCTGTTACTAAGTTGCAAGAGTGTCTTCATGAATATGCTAGGGCCTCTGGGCAAGAGATTTGCTGGGAAAAATCTACTGTGTTATTTTCCCCTAATACATCCCCCCATATTAAGCACTTTGTTACGAATAATATAGGGGTTAGGTATCACAAGCGTATGGATAAGTATTCGGGAATTCCGTTTTTATTTGGATCTAAAAAGCTAGATCTTTTTCATTCTATTGTGGACAAGGTGTCTTCAAGAATTAATAAATGGTATAACCGTTTTTTATCTTATACGGGGCGAGCGGTGTTAATAAAATCGGTGACTTGTGCAATACCCTCTTATTTTATGACGGTGGCACAACTTCCTTGTTTCACTCTATCTACCCTAGATTCTCTTAATCGAAGTTTCTTTTGGAATCCTTTGGCTAAGGGCAAGGCTAGGGCTAAAGTGAAATGGGATGTGGTGTGTGCTTCAAAAAACAAGGGAGGATTAGGGTTTAGGCAACTAAGAACCCTAAATTCAGCCTATCAATTGCGAATTCTTTGGAAACTCATGAGCCATCCCCAGTCTCTTTGGGGGAATGTGTATAAGGCTAAATACTTTCCTAATGAATCTCTTTTGCAGGCTAGGGCACGGCCTACTCATAGTTGGTTGTGGCGGAAAGTAGTTAGTCTTATTCCTGTGTTTAAATCCATGATAGGCTGGAAAATAGGGACAGGGACGCAAGTAAAGTTTTGGTGTGATAATTGGCTTATTGGCTGGCCAAATTTGCAGAGTGCAGCTCTGCACACACCAAACATAGAACACACAGTTGCTGATTTCATTCATGGTCAAGCATGGAATGTTGAAATGTTGCGTTACTGGCTTCCTGAGTCAGTGGTGCAAATTGTTTTAGGCTACCCTCTCCCTTTATATCCAACAGCAGACACTCCTTTTTGGCAGCCTAGTAATATAGGTCTTTTTACTGTAAAATCTACTTATTTGGCACTTGAACAAAACCCCACAATTGGTCCGCAGCTGTGCTGGCCAAAGCTGTGGAAACTTAAATTACTTCCACGTACGCAGCTTTTCTTCTGGCTGGCACTGCATGGCAGATTGCCCACTAGAGCCAAGCTTTGTCATTGGGGAGTATTAGACTCCTCAGAGTGTCTTTTGTGCCGGCAAGGAGTGCCTGAAACACAACAACATCTCTTCTTTGATTGTGCGGCTTTTGAACAGTTACGGTTAATTGTTTGGCCACCATGTTGGAATGACACTCTCCCTTCTTTATCTTCCCTGTTACATGAGTTCACTCCTAATGCTTACTCTCAGATTTTGCTTATTGTTAGTTTCAGGCTAATTTGGTTTGCCCGTAATAATTTTTTGTTTAGGCAAACTCATGTTAATTGTCATAGCATGCATCGTATGTTATTAACTATTATGATGGACGTTTATGCGGAGAGGTTGGCTCCTAAGGATTGCATTTCCAGGTCGCTTAAATACTTTCGATGGGAGCCACCTCCACAAGGATGGGTAGCTTTAAATACGGATGGGGCTTCTTTCGGTAATCCAGGAATGGCAGGCATAGGAGTTGTGGTTAGGAATAGTGAGGGAGAGATTCTCAGGGTAGCAGCTGGAGGGCTTGGGGTCTGCTCTAACAACACTGCAGAGCTCCAGGCCATACGATATGGCCTTATCTTGGCACAGCAAATGCACTTTTCTTCTGTGCTTCTTTACGCGGACTCACAATATGCCCTTTCATGTTTATGCAGGAAGGAGAGGAGCTTTCAGCAGCACAAGACATTGATTGAGGACATACAACACATGATGGATGGGTTCAAGGGCTTTAGATCTTGTTTTGTATATCGTGAACTCAACCAAGTTGCTGATAAGTTGGCTAAGTATGGAAGCAGTAGTTTGAATAGCAGGCAAGTGGATCAGACAGCTAGTCTTTTGTTTGATAGGCCTCAGTACTATGTATGGGATATGTGTCCCGAATGGATAGCACAATATGTAACTAAAAATCAAACTTCTGCTGTCTCAAGGCTTCTTCGAAGCTAAGAGCAGTGTGTTTTGTAATTTTCTGTGTCGGCAAGTAATATATTCAGTTTTTCTCAAAAAAAAAAAAAAAACCTAAATAAACTTTAACTTTGAAGCCCAAGTAAATATTTGATCCATATTTAGGCCCACATGAAAAGAAAACAATATTCAAACTTAGGTTCCACCAAACCCCAATCATCCATCCACCGCCTGCACTAATGTCGTCATCGGATCTCTGTTTCTGTTCTTCATCAGCTCTCCATTTCCATTCTCTACCGGATCTCCATTTCTATTTATTCAAGGTTAGTTTTTCTTTTCCACCTCTTACTCAACTCGTTGATTGTTTGAAAGTTGAAGAGGATTTTCAATTTCAAAGTTGTAATCATAGCAGCAAATTGCATAAAATTCGTTCAAGATGTATTTGAGTCACGTACAAGATGAATCTGAGTTGCCCAACTACTCAACTCCAACAGAAAGAAGAAAGAATTATTATTACCTATTTAGCAAGTCGCGAACCGAACTTTATTTTTTGGAAGATTGAAACCCTAAACCCCAAATTATTCTCACTGAACAGGGCAGCTTCAATGGCTACCGACGACCGGAATCCCAACAACGCATTGACCACCATCAGGTTCTCCGACCTAGAACCGCGCCTCTCCGAACCGGTTCTTGAAGTCCTCAGCCGCTCCGGCTTCGATTTCTGCACGCCGGTCCAAGACAAAACAATACCTCTTCTTTGCACCAATAAGGATGTTTCCGTTGAGGCTGCCACCGGCTCCGGCAAAACCCTTGCTTTCGTCATCCCTTTTGTCGAGATTATTCGCCGTGCTGACCCTCCTAAGCTTCACCAGGTATGAAATTCTAAAACCTTTTTTTTCTCTTCTTTAATAGACTTAGTTTACTGTGTGATTTTGATTTAGACTTAAATTGTCATGCTGTGATCGCATTTTCTTTAATTGGTAATAATACATTTTTTTGATTGGCTGCTTATTACTTGCTTCATACTGTATATAGATAGTTCTTGGTTTTCTCTTTTCAATTTATGTGTCACCTTGGAGATGCATACTTGTTGTCTAAGTTGGCATGATTCATTCACGTTTTCATTCGCAAGAGTATATAAATTCTTACGATTCAACAATGCTTTTAAAGAGTTTTTAGTTTTTACCTTAAAAGGAGTATAACTGATTGGAGAGCTTTTTTATGAGACTTATGGACGATCGCATTAAGTTCAGGAGTGAAATTTGTGTCATGTGTGCATATTGAATGACATCTTGTCAAAATTCTCAATCTCATTCAAAGCAGATTTACTTGCAACAGTTTTCCCCCTTTAGGTTATCAATAGCGAGCATATTTGAAATTTTAAAATTCCAATATCTAGAAGCAAATTAAAGTCATTGTAGTACTAAATGAAAGTCGTTGTGTAGAATTAAATAAAAGTCATTATGCCGATCATTGTACCACTGCACATGCATTTACTTAAAAACCTTCTGCATATTAGCTCACACACCGTCAACAAACATTTTCATGTTGTGAATAAGCAATGCAAAAATGTTATTAAGTTTCAATGAGCATTTCCAAGGACAGCCTAATTCATTGGTTGTGGCAATTCAGGTTAAGGGAATGATTATATCACCCACGAGGGAGTTGGCGTCTCAGATATTTGAGGTTGCGGAACCGTTTGTGTCGACATTGCCAAATGTTATGCCAATGTTGTTGGTTGGGGGACGGGAAGTTAAGGATGATGTTGCAATGATTGAAGAGAAAGGGGCGAATGTGATGATCGGGACTCCTGGAAGGTTGGGCGATATTATGGATCGAATGGACTTTTTGGATTTTAAGGACATTGAGGTAGAATGCTTATCTTGAGTTCTTGACAAAATAGTCTTTTGTTTATAAACGAAATAGTCTTTTGATATAGATGCTCGGTGCTAGTAAGCAGAAAATTATGCATTTCGTTAGTTACTTTCCTCTACTTCTCTATACCCAGCTTTCTTACCAAACATTCGATAGAAGACAAATGTTGTGTATCATGGTATTTTGATGATCATTGATTCCTCGTCTATCCTTAGATTAATTTCTAAATGATGTTTCTTAGTCGGATGGGATCATAAGCCTCTTTACTAATTAATAAAGAAAAAGTAAAAGAACACTGTTTGGATGTATTCATTTGCAATTCCTCTGCATGGTAGTAGGATTGATTTCATAAGGCGAGTTCCAATCCTTCTTATCTAAATTGTGTGGTTTAATAGTTCCTTGGCATAGTAGGGATGATTCTATCAGGCGATTTCTGTTCCTTGTTAAAAATGGTGAAATTTGGTGAAACAGATATTGATCCTGGATGAAGCGGATAGGCTACTTGATATGGGATTCAAGAAGCAGTTAGATTCAATCATATCTCGCTTAAACAAACAGCGGAGAACTGGTCTTTTTTCAGCTACTCAAACCAAGGCAGTGGAAGAGCTGGCAAAAGCAGGATTGAGGAATCCTGTAAGAATTGTAGTGCGAACTGGAGCAAATAATTTAACACCTCCAACCCTTAATGTGGAGGTACTTCTTCCTGTCTTCGGTTTGTTTCACATCTTTCTATTTGTCGCCACTCTGATCTTGATTATGCAATTGATTCATGATTCAAAGCTTGTTGTAGATACTTATTACATACTAATGTTTGTGCTATGGCCATGGCTATCTGAATCTGCAGTATCTCATGTGTGAAGCGGACAAGAAACCCCATCAACTCGTTGATCTTCTCTTGAAAAACAAGACTCAGAAAATCATAGTGTAGGTTTCGCGATTTGTTATTTGAAGTATAGTGAATAATTCCACCAAGTAAATTTGTTTGCTGTATGTTTTAATGGACATATTCATCTTGCAGCTATTTCATGACCTGTGCCTGTGTGGATTACTGGGGAACAGTACTTCCACATCTTCCAGTCCTGAAGGGGATTTATTTAATCTCTCTTCATGGCAAGTTGAAGCAGGTAATTTTGTCAATATTAATGTAGAATTATAGAAGTCCGAGTACAGTCTAACTTTATTATGTAATCAATGTAGTCTGTGAGGGAGAAGGCGTTAGCATCATTTACATCTCTCTCTGCTGGTGTTCTTCTTTGCACCGACGTTGCTGCACGTGGCCTTGACATTCCTGGTGTTGATTACGTAATACAGGTAACTAAACAGCCACTTACCAATCATTGTTCTGGTTTTAACATATCGAGAAACTATAACTTTAACATTGGAATTACATGCAGTATGATCCCCCTCAGAACACGAAGGTGTTTGTTCATAGAGTTGGTCGAACTGCTAGGATGGGACGTGAAGGAAATTCTATCATCTTTCTGTTCCCAAAGGTCAGTTCTCCCAAAGGTTTTTTTTTTTACAGTTTTACTGCAAACTTGCAATCAATTCGCTAGAATTTCAAATATAACTTTTTTCATCCTACTCAGGAGGATGCATATGTGCCTTACCTTCAAACACAAAAAATTCCAACTAAAGAGAGAACATACTCTGACGTGGATTATGATATTATATCTCAGGTACACGATCTTCCTGTTTGCCATTACTAGAACTCGTTTTTCGGTTCTATTGAGTTGTATGTTAACCATAAGTACTCCAGTCGATTATATCATGTCTTCTTATAATGGATGAAACAATCTCTCTTTCAGATACGATCAGCTGCAATCAAAGATCGGGACATTGTGGAGAAAGCACTCAGGGCCCTTGTATCTTATATCCGAGCATATAAAGAAATTGACTGTCCTTTTATCCTCAGGTAGAACCGTAGAAGAAGAATGTTTACTGTTGCATTCAAAATGTGGATTAATTGTCCTACACTAATCGTTTGGATCCTAATGTGTAGATTGAAAGATCTTAACATTGGGAAATTGGGTATGGGATTTGGTTTACTCCAGCTTCCCTTGATGTCCGAAGTGAAGCGCTACAATCTTTCTACTAAAGATTTTGTTCCTATTGAAGATATAAACGTTGAAGAGATCAAATTCAAGTAAGGAGTCAGCTGGTTCCGTTTTATTAAACTTCTCCATGCATGAACACAAAGTATCCAAGATAAAGGAAACACAATAGTAATATTGCCCTTGTTATCTCTAGATAAACTGGTAAAATAGTAAAAGATTGGTGTTTCTGCAAACAGCCTCCTGCGATGTTTTGCCTGAAGCTTTATAATCGGATTATTTCATCAATACACTGATACAGTAGCCTCATTATATTGCTTCTTCACTTTGTGCATAACGGGTGCTGATAATCATTTAAAATTGAATGAAGGGACAAGCATCGTGAAAAACAAAGAAAGAAAAACCTTGAAGCAAGGAAAGCAGCTAAGGAAGAAAAGAAGCAGGAGAAAACTAAGGCAGCATCAAAACCTTCAACCACCGTGTTGAAGAAGAAAACAGCACAACAGAGACGTGCAGCTCAGTCAGTAGAAGACGCAGATGAGCTTGATCGAGACTATCGTTTGTTGAAGAAGCTTAAAAAAGGCCGGATAGATGAAGATGAATTTTCAAGATTAACTGGAACAGAAGATATGCTTTGAGGCTCGAGGCAATCACTCAGCACCTTATCTAAAACAGAAACAGGAAGTGTGCTCTTATGGATCGGTAACTCCACACTGCGTTAAAGTGATTGCTAATGTGGATGATTTGCGAAGCTGGCAGCATTCACCATTACTCTCGAACTGAAACAACTGCTCTGTTCCATTCCGCAAGTGCTACAAATTACAACCATGTTGATCGCCCCTGGTACGTTTACTTGTAACTTTGTAAGTGACAAGTTTTTGTTCCAAACAGTTCACTGTGATATTGGCCATGTAGGATTTTTAATTTTTATAGTTTTAGATTCTGTTCCTGTTTTGACATTTTATTTCCTTGTTTCCTTCATCCTTTTGCAATGACACGCATAATCAATCACTTTCAGGTACATGTCAAGAAAGTGACTGATACACTGCATGTCTGATTCTGAAACTCTAGAAGCAAGAGCTTCTTGATGCTAAATCTTTGTTCTGAGTGACAAACTTACACAAAACCTTAATCCGACTATTAACCAGCAGCTAATTAAGATTACAGAAAAGCAGACCAGATACTAAAAATGTACAAATCTGGGCCTAAGATGTGGATGTTGTCTGTTATGCTGATATGAACGATAGATGCTTTTCAAATCAATGTTCTTACACATGCACGATGAGATTAGGGCAGGCGTCTAAATGTTTGACTTCTTTACCAAAATGGAGCCAAAGCGTGATAATAGGTCAGGTTAAGCTAAGCAGTACATTATGAAAGTCTATTAGCATGAAAAGAAGGAAAGAAAATGACAGGATTAGAAGAAGATTATGAAGAAATTGGGTTGCTTAAAAAGAGGTTTATTTGTTGCTAAGCAGTACTTGTTTGTTTGTTTGTTTGTTTGGAAGAAGTAAGCCAAGTAAAAACAAGAAACACAAAAACATGGATTGCTTTGCATTGAGGCTTGAGCCCTCAAAATATGGTGTTCAACGTTTTCTTGTTTCTTCTTAACTCAAACAAACATGCACAGATCGAGGTTGGATTCTAAAAATTGACCGATGAACAAGTTTATATCTTCCATTTATCTTTCTTTGACTTGATTTGATTTTATATTGATTCGTTTTAAGTTATGTTACCTATTTACCTTCATCTATAATGAGTTTGTAGGCGAAAAAGAACAAAATTAGCTGATGAACAAGTGTATATCTTCCATTTGTCTTTCTTTGACCTGATTTGATTTTACATTGACTCGTTTTAGGTTCTATTATCTTCATTTGAAATGAGTTTTCAGACGAAATAATAGAGTTTAAGTCCAATTTTTTAGATATTCTTGACAAAGTTGAACGGAGCGTTTCTAACAATGTTGGAACTTAATTAAGAATCTGGCTATATCACCGACTCGATCTCATTTGACACGTTATGTTTTCCATTCCTGGTTGAATACTTATTAAGTCTTTCACTATAAAATCACATTACGATTAGCGTTTACTCTTCGGTGCGGTTCTAGACGGATAAAAACATTAGTTGATACATCATTACAACTCCAATTGGATTTTCAGATTATCACTTTTTCAATCTCAAATATTACAGGCTCAGGAGGAATCGCTTATTTGGGCAGGCCTTGGAGGGCATATTCTACCGTTGTTTTTGCCTACTTGGAGTTGACCAATTTGGTCAACCCCAAATGATGGTCATTTATTTTTGGCGTTGAATAC
>JAQRGC011838101.1:0-10901 GCA_028659135.1 Plantago lanceolata
TATTTACAACTTTTTAATAATGTGTGTACATATGTATTTCATTATGACTATCTAACTTTATTTGTTACAATATTTATAATTTAGCTTTATAATCCAGAAAAAAATGTCCTGGCCTGCATGGCGACGGATACCAACCGTCGCCATGACTGTATTTGTGAACAGTTGACCATATTCACCCCATCGACGGATGACGGATTATCCGTCGCCATAGTCAAGTAGCCCGGTCAACGAATTATCCGTCGCTATGCTCGTCGCTAAAGAGCGACGGTTCGGCGACCCGTCGCTATATGGTTAGCTACGACCGTTTTTTAGACGACCTATTTATCCGTCGCCATATCCGTCGTTAAATGGTTTAGCGACGGGTCGCTTCCGTCGCTATATAGGCGGATTCTTGTAGTGTTACTTGAAAATTTTCATATCTTTCACATACTTTTGGGAGAGGAACCCTAGACTTCATATTTTTTGGACTCTTTCAAATTTGTAAGACCATGCTATTTGGATTTAATTATTGAAGAGAGACTAATTCATTGTTCTTCAATTGACTCTTTGATTGTGAGTTTGTGCAATCCACCGAAGAGTGACAATTTGGTGGTAACTTTGTTCCTTGCTCTAAATTTTCTATATTTGTATATATTCATGATGTTTTCATTCGTATTGATTTATATTGTAGCATTGTTTACAAGAATGAGTACATAAATACTTTAGTTGGTGATGTATGTGGTTCTCAGATTAGGGTTCTTGGTATATGTATGTATGAGATGATTTTCAATCGCTTCACTATTGGTAAGTTAGAGTCGCTAAGCCACCTATCTTCGAATGAATAGTGATAACTCCGGTCAATCTAAACTCGTAATTAACAATTGATTTCAATTGTGTAAAGTTAGTTAATTCTATAAATGGAATTTAATTCTTTTAAACCTATGTCTTAAACTTAGTTTTGGTATTCGAATCTTGAATCACCTTTATACCTTTACGTACGCTCATATATGCATAATCCATGTCCGTATCTGCAGATCCACAATACAACCACCAACTCGTCTCTCATATAAGTTTTACAAAGTAGCTATAAGTCTCTCATATGGGGTTAACTTCATCATGCTTTCTTCCTCTATGAGCTTTCAAATCATTGTCATTCCACCATCGTGCAAAAAGGTAATGTTCAATGTTCATGAGTTTTATGTTTTCATCGTCTATTAGCTTGAAGATCGATCAAGTTGATATAGAATATGCTAGATTGACATGTGCTATATTTTCTATGTTCCTTACCAATATGTCATATGTGATAAGCGATTTGTCAGACCTCAAATCAAAATGAATTATTTATAAAGCGTAAGATTAACTTTTACACAAAAATGAATTTGAGTGTAGTGGAAAGTTAACCACGAGTGTCGTTCTCTCAGGACCTAGTGTGGCTTAGATTAGTGTTGTGGTTTTAGTAATCAAGAAGGGAGAACATGTTGGTGGTAGCTTAGTGGAATCGATGAGCAATGGGTTACAACTTGCAAGGGTGCTATGAACATTTAACATACAACAAGCGAGCTTTGATTGACCACAAAAGCTTTCACTACTCTTGCATTCGAAGATACATAATTGCTACTCCTTAATTGTATGAATCAAAAGTTATACTTGACCGCAAGGTCTGTCACTACCTTGAAATTCGAAGATATGAAATTGTATACTTTTTTATAACATAACGATTCAAAGCACATCAAACATAATCATAATCCTACCAACATCAATTCTACATTCTACCGCCAACAATGAATCTAGCTACCCATATTCAATATAGAATCAACAATAAATATGATGAAAGACATTATTGAATATGTGTACGAGTATGAAAAAGTGACAGATACAAGTTACCACCAAAGTTGTCACTCATCGGTGAATCGGTAAAACTCACTAAGAACTAGAATCACAAGATCAAAAGATGTTTGAATCTTGTCTCCAATGATCAAATCCGTACTTGAATGATGAATACAATGTAAAGGACCCACAGTGCAAGCTCTAGGGTTTCCGGGGTCAAAGAAATGATCTAAGGTGTGTTTTTCCGATCCCAAAATGAGTATATATATAAAATGCCAAAAAAGGGCCGATCTGGCCGTCCAGAGGCCAGGCGCCTCGCCTGGAGATGAGGCCCCACGCCTGCGCAACTAGGCGTCACGCCTGGAAGTGGGGTGCCTCGCCTGAGCTGGCAGAGAATTTGTCCTGACTTCAAACAGTAATTCTGGGAGCGTCAGGACTCGGATTGGCATGTAGGACCCACCGTTGGATAGCTCTTCGAGTTGGCTACGAGTAGGTTTTAACCTCATCTCAATACAATGTCTTATGAAATACTGGTGCTCAAAACTCTGAGAGACTATGCAACTGAACTTCTGTATTTCACTTCAAATGCTCCAAAACCTTCATCCAGACTTCGAATGATCTACCGCTTTTGCCACATACAAGCCAATCACGAATATTACATGTTATGCTTGGCCCTTGATCATGCTCTAGTACTCATGACACATCCATGGGTGATTATGATGCACAAAATCATCCACTTTTACGCCAATTACTCCACATTTGATCGGAATTCACCTAAATTCTGTAAAACACAAAAACAATGCAAACGTGACACTATTCTAACCAAATAATACTAAAATGCTTACTCGAGGATAGCAAATAATGTGAAAAAAGACATAATGACGATGCGTAAAACGTCGTCATATATCAATATGATCTCACCAACATGTCCTATGATCTCACTATTGTCGAATGATCTATTTTTTAAACTAACCTCATGAAGAATCGACCTATGTAGTGCTCTCTATGATCTCACCAATATGCCATGTGGTCTCACTGTTGTCGAATGCTCAGCTGTTTTTGGAACTAATCTCATGAAAAAGTAACCTTTCCAATATTCTTTACGATCTCACAAATATGTGTTAGTAAATATGTAAGAAAATAGCAAGAAGATTGCACAGTGGAAGTTTTAAATTTTTTCTTAACATACTTGATCATGCTCATGATTATATATCACGGATTGATACACTTACATAATCGGATCAACCGGTAGTTCGTTCTGTTCGTTGATGAATTAAAGCTCCTCGATTTGCTCGTTGTAAGGGCAGCAAGATCGTATGTGTACTCTTCAAAATCGAATACGTCAAGCTCTTCGTCAGGATGATTCATGCACGACTTCAAACCTTGGTATCCACGGATTGTTGCAAGTCAAAGTCGTTAGGAAGGCTTTATTCAAAATCTGGAGATAGAGAAAATATGCTAGAGATATTCTATACAGAATATTGTATATATAAAACTAAAATACAATGCCTTGTATTTATAGTCAGATTCTCCTAACCAAATTTCCATATAGAACTCTAAACCATATAGAACTCTTATTCGGAAATTTGACTTAGGCCCCAAGAAAAGAAAACCAATAAGGAAAAGAAGAGATGAGAGAGTAAAACTCTCTCTCCCCCACCGCCATAACACACAGCCGGCCCCTAGGGCCGGCCGGCTTATGGGTCGGGCTGGGCCGGGCCAAGTTGTTTTCTTTTCTTTCCTTTTATTTTCTCTACATATTAAATTAATTTAAAATCCAATTTCAAATTAACTTCTCCACATTATTAATTAATATTGATCCAATCAATATTCAATTAATATCTCACTGGACTATTAACAACCGTATTGTGTGACCCATAGGGCATAGCACTGAAGCTCCAACTTCAGAGTTCCATAAGATTCCTACTCGTTCTTATAGACAATATATTCACGAGGACGTTTGCCGAAGGAATGCAAAGACACCTGTCGATAAGGCATGTAGTGATAATGTCCCTTCATTTCACGGATATTTTTTATTAAGCCGCGACCATGGTTCAAGTGTCTGATCTTGGTGACTCAATTGTTCTCACTCTATTAGTTGATTTAATGCACATGTTCCAATCACCATATTGAACATGCCATATGCATCGGCCGATGACTTAACAAATCACACTAACAATGAGAACTGAAATCCTCCCATAATATATCAGCTATTCATGGGGAATGAATCCTGTATTAGCGCAACTACCTAATGACATACACTTTCATAGCACACCCAACTATAGACGTATCTACCATTGAATAATGGTGCAAGCATTGTCTATAATCTAAGTATGATACTAGATGCACTCATTCGCAATGCCCTCAAGTGTAAGGACTTATTCACAACCTTACCACCACTACTTCCATAGACACTTTGGAATAGCTTCAAAACCCAAATGGTTTCGTGGTTGGGTACTGCAAATCACTTCTTCCCATTGATCATGTGCCCATCACGGGTAATCCACATTACCTCATAGTCGTGGGAACAACTACATCCTCTAACGATATGATGCAAGCCACATTCTGATCTTAGCATATCCAATACTCTCCGTGTAAGTAGAGGATCTTTGATCAACGGCGGGTTTTAGAACCATAAGAGTTTTGTCCAATAAGCTCTCACTAGCTTCATTGACATCTTATGTTCATGGAGCAACATTAAATAATAACAGACAAACGGATTATATAAATAATGAATGTGTTGCCATAAATAAAGATTGTACTATTCGTTGAATAAAATAATACATATTAAAATGTGATCCTAAAGCATATATCGTCCCACATCAGGATTGTCTCTGGCACATATATCTTTCAATATGTCCTATGATCTCACTGTTGCCGAGTGCCCAATATTTTAAACCAATCTCATAAAAAATTGACCTGTGCAATATTCTATATGATCTCACAAATATGTCATATGATCTCAATGTGTCAAATTCCATGTGTTTTGAATTAATCTCATGAAAATTTCACCTCTGCAATATTCTCTATGATCTCACCAGCATGTCCCATGATCTCACTATTGTCGAATGCTCTGCCTTTTGAACTAATCTCATGAAAAATTGACCTCTGCAATATTTTCTATCCTTGCATGTAAACTTATTCTTCAATCATCGCCTATATTTCCCTATTTGGAGACAACATAAACCCTTACTCCTATTCTCCCAAGTATCCAATTCATTCAGTTCAATCGACCATCACTGTCATCGACCTTCAATTCCTTCAATTCGATCGCCCTCTGGTATCAATAAATTTCAGTTAGTGAGTGCCTCAGTTGGAATATGTGGAGAAGAAGTTTAGAAATAAACTCAAACATCATGTTTTCTCAGAATCCCACCACTGTCATCGCCCCAAAGTGTGAGTTGTGTTTTGGTAAATTACACAATAGTTCTGTCCCTATATAAGTTAAAAGGGACCGTCCAATATTACACTATTATTGTATTATGGTGGATGTTTACTCTTGGAAAACATGAAGTAATAAAATTATTTGCATAATAATTTTGTTTTTATGGATATATATAAATTATGACAAATATAAGTTTATCATATCACCTTACACGCTTTTAGGCGCTCACGCTTTCAACATTTTTTGAAATTCGACGCTTTTGCACTCACGCTCACGCCTCAGGTGAACGTAGCATGTTCGTGCGACACCAAGTGACCTTGACAACTCCACTCTAGGAAGACATCGATATGGCCAATCTGGATGGCATCAAGCGACCTTGATAGCTCCATTAAAGAAGGAATTGACCCAATGAGTGTCTTTTGAACATTGATGACTTTAATTTCATACATTCATAACTTAATAAAAAAAATGTACAGTGTGGTGACTATTTATGACAACGTTTTATATATAATAAAGGAAAGATAAATATTATCTCCATTCCATTAGAATCTTCTCACTTGTTTTATTTTAGTAAAAATGAAAAAAAATGTATTGTGAATGGGGTATTCTTTGAATATATAATGAGAAAATTATGATAAGTAGGGGTGGGGTATTATCGTATATGATATTTATAGTTCAATTCATTCTAAATTTATTATTAAATTCAGTTTGTTTTTCTTCACTTATTTGTTTTTTTTATACTACAAAAGTATAAATGAATTTAGATTTAAACATCCATATAAATTAAGTTACAATCCACTAAAAATGTCGACAAAAGACATATCGACCAACTTATTCTTTGAAATATGCAGTTTCCCAATAATTTTTTTCCCAAAACCCTCCTTTGACTGAATTGAATACTTAGTTAATATATTTTTTTTGAAATTTATTTTCTATTACATAATCTAATTTGTAAATAAATAATATTTTCGGTAACTACCATTTCTAAATAAGTAAATATAGTATTTCAGTTATCAATTAATTAATGCACTAAAAAAAGTTTCAGAGAGTTTATTTTTTATGGTACATGCATGATAAATTTAAGGAATCTTATATTTGAACATTTTTCTACATATTTTGATAAATTTGTCTATTTAAGTAAAAAATTATTTTCACATAAAAGGTTGCAAATGCTCTAAATGCTCATATTAATGATTTTCTTATCTCAACTCATTTGTAGACTCCTATAAATACCATGTTTTTCATATGATATCACAAGCTCATACAAACTATCATACATACATAATTCTTTATCGAATATTGGTATATAGTAGTAACGATCAGAAGAAGATGAAGTCCGGTTTGGCCTGTCTTTCTATGTTGTGCTTGTTAGCGGTGCTATTGATAGATGTACAAGATGTTGTAGCAAGGGATTGTAACCCGCTGGAGCTACTCGCTTGCCTCGCAGCCTTAGAACATGAAGGGGGTCCTTCTAACCTATGTTGCAGCAGGATGGAGGATCAAGTGCCGTGTTTTTGCGAGTACCTTCAAAATCCCGCTCTCGGCCCGCTACTCGAAACTCCCCAAGCCAAGAAGGTGGCTACCGACTGTGGTGTCGTCCTGACCGCTTCGTGCGGTGTCGCCCCGACTCCTTCTTATGGTGTCGCCCCTACCGCTTCTTATTAATGACATCTTTTGAGCTATTAGTGTTATGAAAGGTTGTTCTAAATCTTAGGTGAGATATGGTAATGAAGTTCATTGTTTCCTAGAGTATAATTTTGGATGTAATTTGTCATGTCCAATGTAAACGTTAGTACGTTATTAGTGAAATATAGAGATTTTGTTGGGAAAAAAAATATAGATGTACGATGTGTTCTTTAAAATATGTGAGAGAATTATAAAAAATTATCATATGATAATTAAAAATTTTAATAATAATTATTCTAACGCAAATCTACATACATCGAATAAATTTTAATACTGTATAAATATTGAAAGAATTATTAAAATAGTAGATGAACTTATACCCAAAATTTATGTAGAATCTATGTAATTTATATTTATTTTTAACTAATTTTTTAAAGGTGAACTACATATATAAATCACTATTAAATAACACTTACAAAAAAAAGGCCACCCAAAATAACTTTTCAAAAAAGTTCATTATATTATTTGGTGCCTTAAAATCTAATTAAGTGGACTTAAAAAAGTAAGTTCAACTAGATTTAATGATAAATTTGAAATCCACACACACACACTAATGGACTTTACAAAGTAAGTTCAACTAGCTTTAATGATTAATTAATTAAAATCACAAAGCTATTTTTATCATTTTGGCCTGAAACTAACTGTTATTTTATTTTTCTATTGAAACTAACTGTATTTTGTGCTGCAACTAACTATAAAATAATTACAAAAAAACTCATTTATGGTAAACTAATACTATCAAATGTGGAAACTAACGTTAACAAACCAACATTAGATTTCTAATGGATTTACAATTTTGTATTATTAATGCAATATTATTTATTTTTGGTGTTTTGAGTCCTTTTTACATATTTGTAGTGCTGATACTGCAGTATAATAGGTTTTTAGATTTGAAATTGGGAGAAAAAAATTCTGCTATACAATAGTTTACTAACGGATACATATTATCCGTCAGTAACTGTATTCATCAGTTTACTGACGGATAAACATTACCCATCAGAAAATCTATGTAAGGCTTTGTTCAATCATACTGAGAGTTTCTGAACTGAACTGAACTGAATGAACCTGAACTGAACGTAACCGAACTGAATGAACATGAACTGAACTTAACTGAACTGAATTGAAGTACACATTTGAACTAAGCAAATTTGAACTGAACTTACCTGGACTGAATGGACCTGAACTGAATTGAACTGAATGGACATGAACTGAACTGAATTGAACGGAACCTAATTCCCTTTTATTTATATTTTGCCACATCATTATTGTTTCCAATCCATCATTAACATTAGTGACAGATTAATATTACGATCAGTATATGTTCGGCCCATGGATCCAACCCGGTCAACCCTTGTACCGTCACTAATTCTATCAGTAATCCGTTAGTAATTTGTGACAGACTGTAATCTGTCGTATTCCTTTTCCTACGCCGAAAATAGTGACGACTTATGTACTGACGAATTATATCCATCAGTAATTTCCGTGTTTTTTTTAGTAAAACCAAAAAGATAAACAACAGTAATAAAGCACACTTACTAGCGTGTGTTCGAGGTCAACTTCTTGCTCTTGTATTTATAGTGTTCTAAGTTGTTCATATGGTAAGGAAGTCTTCTTAAAATGTTCTCCAACTTTAAGGTAAGGATCTTGAAAGATTGCAGCTGCCAGAACGTTCAAAGTCTTCTTCATTGAGTTTTACCATCTTGTGTTTGATTACTTTCCATAAATATGAACATGCTTGATTCTTTCTCCATATTGATGCTTACTTTCTCCCAAGGTCTTCTTCTCTTTTCCATGTATTGAAAAATCCTGTAGAATACGAATACCAAACGTAAGACAAATTAATTTGGTAAGAAAGGAAAAAATAAAATACCCAATAAAGAAGTGCCAAGCAATTTCTGTAGAGTGGTGTCACATGCACCAAGCCTTGACACCAGTCATTGGTGTTGTTGATACCACATCAAGACACATGTCTTGATGCAGAATAACTCAAAAATGCTTGCACTTACACATTTTACCCGCTGAAATATCGGTACACTATATCCCCTGATCTTTTAAATTTCATGCACTTTCCAATTTTTCTGTAGTGTGCACAACACACGCGAGTGAGTGCCTAATTTTTTTTATTAAATAACATATTTTATTAAGAATAAATATGATTTAACAAGAGAAATAAATACAACAAAAATAAACAGAAGAAGACGAATACCAAAGAAGAATGTCTTAAACATCGATATCTTCTACCTTCTTCTCGCCACCTCTCCGGCGCCTTTCTCCCCAATTTTCTGATCGATCTTGAATTCTCAATCTCCCCACTCTTTTCATCTCTTTGTTCTCTTTCTCTTTTTCAAACCTAATTTAGGATTTAGGTTTTCAACATGATTCCAATTTGTCAAAAAGTTGCATCAGTTCATTATCAATTCGGGTATCGGGCAGAGTTGAGGTTTCAATTGATTGTCCAAGTTTCGTTCTTTCAAGATTATGTGCTCAATTTATACTTTGAGATTGGAATATATGGTGCACTGGTGATGAATTTCTTGAAGAATTTAACATACTCTTCAGGTAATACAGTGTATTTATTGGGACTGAAGTCTGGAGAGCCTAACATTAAGGTTGTGAGAAAAGGGCATCAATGTTGATTAAAGGCAGCGACAACAAGCAACAATGGAATTGGATTAGACTAGAGAGCGGAGAGAGGAAGACGGATGGTATTATAGTACTATTGGGTTTATATTTGATGATGTATAATTATGTACTACGAAATGGGCTGAGCATCGGTCCAGAACCTGATCGAACCGGGCCGGAACCGGAATTAGTGATTTTTAGGGACTGTAAACCGAAATGTAATTGATACGATTCGGTTCCGGTCCCGACCGATTTATTACGAACCGATTCGGTTTTAACCGAAATCGGACCGGATGTATTAAATCCAGAGAAGGGCCATAAATAATACTTGGTTTTGTAGAAAATTTGTTGTTTTTGGAACCACCAAATTGATTAATTAAAATCAAAAGTCTTTTAAAAAAACAAATGCACAAGTAGTGGTTGTGTATTGCACACAAAACAAGCTGCCAACCTACTAACCAAGTGAACCAACAAAAGCTACTAATCTAACATTAGTACTACTGCTACACGTGACTTTTAGCAAAACCAACTTCCAAAACAAAGCCAAGTCCAGTTCGGTCCTAATTGGGTTTGGTACTATGGTTGGACTGTCTTTGAATAATGAGTATTATATATTTTGTAGAAATTTATTTATTTTTAAAATAAAAATCACAATTCCGGTCCCAACCGGCCTGGACCGTAAACGAAAATTGTCAAAAGCTCGAACCTAAAACCGAACCGTATTTGTATACGGTCTAAACCGAACTGGAAAAATCGGCCTGGTTTTCCAGTTTCGGCCTAATTTTGCTCAGCCCTAACTACAAACTAAAAGACACTCCAAGACGAATCGAGGAGCACGAACTAAGCAGTTTGGCAGAAATTGACAGAATGTCGAAGCGCCTTCCTAAGCACCTGAGTCGGGACATCTATATTGCCGACCATGGTGCCCGAGCCCCAAAGGCTACAAGAAGTTCACCATAGACAAGAGTGGTCGGCGCCTCCAAGACACTAAATGCCGACTTGGAGGTTCGATCAATGTCGGTCAACACCGATCAAAATAAGTCAAAGATACCCGGAAGGCCAAAAAATGTGTCGGGCTTGCAAGACCTTGGGCTCAGCCCAACTAGCCCTCTGGGCCTTGAGTTAACCATGTCCATTAAGCAAGAAGTCGACAGTACAACAAGCAAGGGCCCAACTCCCAAGCCCATTATTCCAAGAGGACACTCAAACATGGTTTCGCAATCCGTGTGAGGATGGGTTTTACCTAGACCCTAATCCTTGGCTATAAATATGAGCACACTTTCCAAAGTTTATAGCCCGGTCTTGACAAGTGCAAGATGATTTAAGAGTTAAACGTTTAAATATACCTCAACTTTATAAATTTTGACACATGGGCTTTTCTAGTTTCAGGTTAACTTCGTAC